>BQNB010022839.1:2584-62519 GCA_026074375.1 Tanacetum coccineum | reverse complement strand
AAACTCTTTGGAAGTTGGTCAAAGAAATGCATGGAATAAATAGGTCAGTTGATGAATATGAAATAGTGTTATGGGCAGATTTGAAAGTAATGTTTGAACCTGACATTAAAAGTGATGTATGGAGAAATCTACAAGGGTACAAAGAGATTGTTTGGAAGCTGTTTGCTAACTGTAGAGTGCACTTTGTACGGTTTAAAAATCTACACATCTTTATGTTGGTTGAGAAAAGTTATCCCCTTACACCAATAACAATCTCAAACATGCTGAACAAGAAGCTTCAAGCTGATCATTGGAATGAGATGTGTTATCAACTACTCAAGCTCATGACAAAGCAGGAAAAAGGGTTTGAATGCATCCTCCTGGTGATGGTGAAGACTTTTAATGAAACTTGAAGATTTAGAAGATGAACATCAAGTTTAGGGGAGGATTGTTGGGTTTAAAAGACTTCAAGATGATTCTTAGAGTTACTACTGCTCAGGTATATATTAGTGTGGTCAAGCATAACTTAGTGTTGCTGGTAATAATAATGAAAATTATGCTAAGTAGTTAGTACTGGTAGTATAAAGTTACTATTTCCAGTTACTACTGTTAGTATAATTAGTACTGTTAGTATAAAGTTACTGCTGCTAGTAGAAGTTAAGACTGCTCAGAGATGAAGACTGAAAATATACCAAGTAGTTACTACTGTTAGTATAAAGTTACTGCTGCTAGTAGAAGTTAAGACTGCTCAGAGATGAAGACTGAAAATATACCAAGTAGTTACTACTACTAGTACTAAAGTTAGTACTGCTAGTATATGTTAGTACTGCTAGAGTAAATTTCTATGTAGTTAATGTTGCTTGTGCTTAGTTACAACTGCTGACTAATTACAACTGCTGGAAGGATTAATGCTGTCAGAGATGAGATTAAAGACATATCAGAGAAGAGATAAAGGTTGATTGAAGAACAAGAATACTTATGAAGATAAGTATCAATTATTTGTAAAGAAGATATGTATAAACTTATTTTTTTAAGAGATTATGTTTACTTATAGAAAATATCATAATCACTTGACGCATTTTGTAAGCCCATTAGGGTTTCCTTAGTGTATAAAAGGAACCCTACAACATAGCTCTAGATATCAAGTTTTTTCACATTAGTTTTCATATTAGTATTCATAGTTTGCACAACAATCATAGTTAGTATTCATAGCTATTTTGTAATTCAAAATAGTATTCAATATATTGAAAGTTTAGTAAAGATCTTGTTTTATTGTTTCATTTTTCTTCTTAGTATTGCAAACTAGATTCTGCATAGTTTGTGATATTCTCAATCTTAGTGTCTACTATAGTTGTCCTGGATCTATCCAATATAACTAAGCTTTAACAAGCTAAGTAAGATCTGTCAAGAAGGGATCAACATTATGGAAACCCTAATTTCTAAATACCTCAAAAGTTGATGATGAATACGAAGTGTAATCACAGTAAAGGTGATATGAATGTGGAAGCTAAGAGTTCGAGTTCAGGTTCTTGTGGAAAGTTTATTGAAGTAGTTAGTAGTTAATACTGCTAGTTAGTAGTTAATACTGTTAGTTAGTGGTTAATACTGCTAGTGTATTTTTACTACTACTCGACAAAAGTTAATACTACTAGTTAGTAGTTAATACTACTAGAGTATTTTTAATAGTGCTCAACCATTAGTGCTGCTCTTCATTGTTACCACTGTTTGGTATCGATTACTACTGTTAGTCATTTTTATTGCTGCTCTTCATGGATGGTACTACATGGTATTCGTTACTACTGTCGGTTAGTTATTCATACAGTTCTTATGGTTGATTCTATTACTTTTGGTCATAAGATGGTTAACATATTGGTTTTAGGGGAAGACTATGATAAAGTGTTTAACCATTTAGATATGTTAAATGCACCACTTAAGGGGAAGGGTTTCACTTGTGCAAAACAAGTTAAACCTTATTACTACTGCTAAGTCATTATTACTACTACTAGTTTAAGTTTTTACTACTTGAATTAATTATTCTTATTGTGCGTCTTGGAGGGTAATTTGAGACATTGGAAAGCTTGGATTAGAAGTTTAATATATGGTTTGTAGTTATAAAGATCAAAGTTGCATATGTTCACAGTCCTTTAATGGATTATGACAAAAAGGGGAAGATGTTATTCAAATCATATGATTTGCAACTTATTAAGTGTGGTGGCATGGCATGGAACAAAAATTAAAGGTTTCATTGTGTTAAAGAAGTATCAACAGGTACAAAGGAGATCTTAAGTTAAGGGGATGATTAGAATCTGTTTCATTCATGGAAGATCAAATTTGAAGATGTGCAAGATGTTCAAGTGCTTAAGTTGAAGACAAAGCTTATTATTCAATAGAGGAAGATTGCTGAAGATTAAGCTACTATGGATCATCTTGGAATTAGTTTACTGTTTGTTTTGTCATCATCAATTAGGGGAAGATTGTTGGGATTTATTGATTTGATGATACAAAAGAATGAAACAAAAGGGTCTAGTTCGACATTATGGAATTCTAGAAGATAGAGGATTCTAGAAGACTTGCTTAAAAAGATAAAGATTAATATTAGGAAAGATTTAGTTTCCTAATATAATTAACTTTCCTTTGTAAGTCTAGATGGACTCTATATATAAAGAGATCATAGACATTGTTTATATATTTGTTTTAAGGTGTTTTAATCATGTTTTAGGAAAACACCAATGATCTCACCACTTGAGATCATTTTAGCCCTAAGATCAAAGGTGTCTTTGATCCCTATTACAATTAGGTAACACGTTCTATCATGATCAAATAGAATTGGGGCTTATATGAATGTCAACCTTGTTAATAAAATTGTCTTTGTTTAAATTCCGCTACTCGATAACAAACTTTGTTATTATAGATCCTAGATGAGTTTTTAAATGATCTTCACAGTGGTCCCTACTCCAAGATACTCCAATACACCGTATCCAACCCATTGGATACGTCGTATCAATCCGACTTCCATACAATATAAATAGAAAACTCAAAAATAAGTTTTAAGTGTGCTCAATCATATTCTCGATACCTAAACCACAAAAGTTGATTTTCAAAGGGGAAAAAGAGCAGAAGAGGTCTTGCAATGCATTCCAATCCATAGAAGACAACGTGTAATTTCTTATACTTTTGTAATCATCCAGTTTTTGGTATCATTAACTCGGTTAGTTTACCTTGGCTAAAACAATTACTCTTGTATTAATTATGATGTTTAAAGGCTAATACCTTCAGGTATTAGCCATTATTATGAAGATCTGAATGTTTGGTTTTGTTTATATCTTGATTGCTTAATTTATCATTGTATGCTTGTTTATGTTTATCAATTTATACTTTGTTTTAAGTGTGCTAAATCATATTCTCGATACGTGAACCACAAAAGTCGATTTTCAGAAAGAAAAAGAGAAGAAGAGGTTCGAGCACGCTATTCAAGTCCCATAGGAGACAACGTGTAATTCCGTAATACTTAAGTAATCGTTAGAAAAGAAAAAATAGGTTTTTTTGTATCCATTCGTTAACTCGGTAGTTTACCTGGCTAAGATAATTGCTCTTGTATTATTATAGACTTTTGAAGAGGCTAATACCTTCGGGTATTAGCCCCCATTTATTATGAACATCGAATGTTAGTTGTTTGTTATCTCGATTTCTTGATTTTTCGTAGAGTGTCATGTTTATGTTTATCAATTTATACTTGTTTACGCGCTTTTGTATGCGACCTATCATTCAACTGGATCTAGTGAAGCGGACCAAGCAGATCTAGAGTCCGGGATAGCTCTCCATATAGTGATTTATACATCTAGAATTATAGTTACACAAATATTGTCCTTCTAAGTCTGTGTCTAGGATACGCTTCGGGCTTAACTAGTTAATTGGATATTGCCAATGGTTTATTGATCGTGTTGACTAGCAGGTGACCTAGATAATTCAACAAGTAACATTCTGATTCCATTGGATAGTTGGACAAGTGGACTACTAGTGTATAAATTGCCATTAAGCGGTAAGTGGGTAAAGTCTCTATGAGCTAGGGTTTAACAAGATCACCATTGCTTTAATCCATAAGATAGATTATAATCAGCAAATAAGGATGCTTTATGCGGATGCTTTAATTGTGACAGAATTAATGTGTCTAGGTCTTAGGATGATGTAACGCCTAAGTCTTAAGAATGATATGCCACCTCGAGAGAAGAAATCATTGCACTTAATAAACAAACCAACTTTCTAATCGGATTAATAATAGTTAATACAGTTTTCTTATATAAGGTTCGACCACTCTTTTATCTTTTGTTAATTAGCTTGCGTGGGTAAAAGTGCCTTGAATTGATTGTAGTCACCAACCAAATCGTGCAAGTCTCCCAGGCTGAAAAACCCCTTTTTCTCGTTAAAATTAGGATTTAGACTGACATAGGTTTAACATAGGTTTAGAATAGAATAGAATTAACATAGAATAGATAACCAAGATATTAATTAAATTGATAGATTTAACCTCGCTTCAAGTGTTCGACACCCTACTTACCACGAAACTACTACCGATCGGGTACACTGCCCGTTAAAGTGTTGTTTTTGGTTATTCGGCAAAATATAAATTGAAAACTTGAATCAATAAAATATACACCACACAACGACACATCAGTAATATAGGGGTATTTTGCTATCAAAAAGTATTAAATATTTGATGTTATCAACATCAACCATTCTACATCAGTTCTAAGGGACGATCAAGGCCTCCATACCTCTAAGAATTCCACCAGAAGTCCAAGGGAGATCACACTTATCTTACTTTTGTATTTAATCATTCTACAACTCTTTAAGATCCCTATCATAACCCTCAAACAATGCAGGTGGTAGTGCGTCTAACGCTCTATGTTCATGAAGTATCTCCCGTGAAGCTCAAGGTCGCTCTCTACTCTCAAGAACGCAGCCTCACCTACTGCTATGGTGGCTGCTGGGTAAGACCTGTTGAAACTAATACCAAGGGTAAGAAACTACTAGGGGATGATGGTAAAAACTGTAAAGAAACCAGATGACTACTCGGGTGAGGGTGGTGTCTAAACATGTACACGAACTGGTGGTACATCGACCAGAATGTCTGTATAAACTGTGCCATCCATAGGATCTACCCATGTAGCACGAACCCGTGGCCTAGGCGTAGGAGTCTCCTCTACCATCTGCTGCTCTAACATAGACCTAGAACTCTGTCCTATCTCAATTATACTAGGCACCGAGCCCTCTCTTAATGCCAACTCATGACGTCTCAATGCCACTATAACCAAGACTTAAAGGCTCATCTACGGATGTATCCTCAGCCAGGACTGCCTGCTACTGACCCTTAGGTAGAGCCTCCTCCTCCTCCTCTGAACCAGGATCCTCGTCCTCTGAACCATGACCCTTATCCTCTAAACCCTCTCTCTTAGTATTTGAATCTAAACTCTTATCCTCAGTGTCCTCTACAAGCTCTTATGTACCCCGATACCTCTTCCATATGAGAATGGTCAGAGATGAAGATGGTGATGTCTCGTAAGAGGATCTATACCTCTTATGAAATGAAGAGGGAGACAAAGAAGTTGCCTCTGCTATCGGAGCTACCATGCCCAATGATAAGGCCGCTTGGTCCGCACGGCTAATACTTGCGGCTACTCAAGCGTGTAAGAAACTCGGGTCGGGGCAGGTGATGTCTGAGCAAGTGCATGATCAGAGGATAACAGTGTGGTGGAATCTGATGGAGCTGTGGAGTATGGTGAGGTGATCCTAGTATCCGATAAATCATAAGCCTCAAACTCCTCTATCTCTGAGGGAGCCTCCTCTAGCTCAGACTCAATGTCTATAGTGACAGGTGTATAAGCCTATCAACTATCAAGTGAAGGTCATCTAATGATGGAACGGGTGATGGTGCACTAGGTAGATGGCTGGGGAATCTCTATCACCCCAAAACATCCTTAAGGGGTCCGACTCAGGGCTCCTATCAACGAAATGTATTGCCTAACAACCATATAATGGTCCACAAATATTGGGTAGCACTCGGGAGCATTGAGCTCTGTCGGTTCTGATGAGATAATCTCTAAAATCAAAGAGAGCTGGAGTAGACGTGACAGTGATACATATAAAGGGTATAAAGTACTCCCATATCTATCATTACTCAAATTATCAACATAACTCTGCTTACATATAGTAATCAACGAAAAAAAAGAGAAATAACGCTTTGAAATTAGGGGAGTTCACACCGTATATACGGTGTGTATAAATATATATTATAATAGATATATATATAATAGTATATATATAATATTATATATATATATATATAATATAAACGGTGTGAACACTAAAATCAACGTTATGTTGATAAGAAGCGACAAAACTAGCACTAACAAGGTTCATACAGAACAAGCGCCTCAGGGCATCATGCAATACAACCACATAGCTACCAAAGACAACCTCTTAATCAACATCGCTACCAACAACATATCTACCTAGGATCTTAGGACATTATGCAATACAACTAAGGTAGCATAGCAAACACTAGACAATCAACAATAGTCTAGACCTCAACGCTCATAAGCATTCTCATAACACATCACGACGCAAAAGTACATATTATGCAATATGTACGTTTAAGGTCAATTCATTTTTAGGTGGTCTTAGACTTCACATATTCCCTCCCCTTCCCCTAACATAATTTAAAAACTACCCCATCATTTCATAATCCCTCGTGAATTAAGAATAATTGATCAGGCTATGCGTAATTTAGGAAAAACTATGAATTGCTTAATCTAGTTAACTTTCATCATGTTCGAGGTTTTACAAAAACTTTAGTTTGGTTATAGTTGCATTTTCATTTTAGACAAATGGGCATTCTCTATAACCTTGGCTCTGATTACCAATCTGTCACACCCCGACAACGGCGGAAACACGAGATGAGATGATATAGTTTCATCGCACAAGATACAAGATCACACCATACAAAAGTTGACAAAATCAATGCTGCAATAGTTCATCAGTTTACATTTTTGATTCAAAATATACTAGTCTCCAGATAACACTCCACATATATACGTCTCTATTCCTCATTACTCCCGATTTACCTTGGTTCGCGACCCACCTGAAAATGATACTCGAAAAGGTCAACATAAAGTTGATGAGCTCCTAAGTTTGAAGAAACCCAGTTGCTGTGCCAATATTTTTAGTACTGGATAATTATGAAATATGACCGTGAATACATGCAACACATTTAATTACCAACCATAGCAACTCCATGCTATATAAATCGCATCCATATGGACCATTGCCACGCAATGTCCTCAACTCTCAATTCACACGCACCTAAAGCCTACCAGCTAGAGCTCTATATAGGGCGGAAGATCACAAGTCCCACACAAAAGTTCCACACAGAAAGTCCAACACAAAATATTCTACCAAAACTCATGTCTTTCACATAACAGTCATAGACACATACCAGTGTCCCAAAAATAAATCAACTTTTGCACATTATAGAAACTCAACGGAAAAGATTTTAAAAAGTGGGGCTACGAGAACTCACCTCAACAGATGATATAAGATGAACAAGGTAATCTCTACAGAACGCACAATGGTACCCGGCCACGACCTATTTAATAAGTTCACCTTAGCATTATGTTGTACAAAATTGTCTTGTTGTACAAACGTTTGCATTTAAGTTTACGAAAAGTTCTTATTCTTATTATAAAACGTTTTGGTATTATGGTTGCGTGGTAACTGGGTAAAATGACTCGATGCACTTGGGCTAAGTGCAATACTAACACATAATGATCAAGAATAGGGTCAACGTGGTGGTATAAGATAGAACGTTCAAGAGATCCGAGAATAATCTGACAAGAAGTGAATAAGAAATCCAAGATTGAAAAAATAAAGGATAAATACTCCACAATAATATAATATATATGGTACTTAAAATAAAATAATAATATTTTATTATTCCGTCTTCTTATCAGGAGGGTAAGTATAAAATATTGCCAATTTAGTATGTTCACATTCGATTAACTTAACCTTAACACGCAAATAAAAATTAATTTTGTCTTTTTGTCGGATCGAGAAGAAAATAGGCTTTTTCTAAAATATTTTCTAAGTGTGACACGTTTTATAAAATTTTGGCATAACCCGTTCGTTTGTAAGAGTTTTCCCAAGGTTTCAAACCTTAATTTAATTCACTTTCCACTTTCAACAATTTTTCAACAAAACACCAAGTTTTATATGTCTTACGACGACCCGCTAAAATAATATTTTCATTAATTTTCCAAACCATTGTAGTTTACTCGAGTACAAACTCATCCCCAAATCTAATAGTTAACTCAAAATCCAAGTGTCATTCTAGTTCATTATATCATTGGGCCTTACGGCCCATTAAAGCTTCTTAGTTAGCCCGATAACATTGACAATTATAGTATAGGTATCTTATTGGGCTTTGCGACCCAATAAGTCCACTAGTATCTTTTTAAGTTTCCAAATAGGTCCAAAATAGTTCTCCAATACTTAATCATTAAATAAGTTCTCTTTAGCTCAAATAAACATGTTATACCAAAGCATAAGGATTTCAAGTCCAAAGAAATAAGTTACGAAAAATAAGCTATGGCTTAATATTCTTATTAGGTCGCGAGTCCAATAAGCTCGAAAGTTCTTAAATAAGTTCAAAAATATATCCATTCGTTTCAAAACCTTTTTAGTTCTTTAAATAAGCTTCAAACGAGTAATAATAATTCTTGATAAAATAAGTCAGGGTTAATAATCCCTTAATAAGCCAAAACCTATTTTTCTTATTGGGCCGGGAGCCCAACAAGCTCAAAAGTTTCAAAATAAACTAGAAATAATCCGATTTTGATTATAAGTTCAAAACCAAATAAGTTACCAATTTAAATTACAAAATAAGCACTCAATAAGCACACGAAATAAGCCAGTTTCACGATAAGCAACCCACGAATCCCTTATTGGGTCGAGTCCTTTGTTAGGCCCACTAAGACCAAAAATAACAATCGAATAAGCTCAAAACCAAAATAGAAAATAAGATAAGCTAATAAGCTCTTTCAAGATTCAACGAATAATTAAATAAGCTTTAATAAGCTCAAAATAAGCCAACAAAAATCAAATGGGCCGACCCTAGACCTCGTCTCCCTTTTTCCTTGTTAGGCCGAAACCCACAAAAGCCCAAAACCACAATTTAAGTTACGAAAATAAGCCCACTATTACAGAAGCTATCAAATAAGCCACAACAAAACTCAAATAAGCCAAATGAGTCTGGGGGGCCGAGCCCAGTGGCCTCTTCTTTTGACCTAAACGTTGGGCAAAAACCAAACACAAACCTCAAAAAAACCAGATAAGCCCTAACCAAGCTTATTTTTAAGCTAGACCTCCAAATAAGCATCAATAAGCTCTAGACTCCAAAAGATTTCTTACCAAAACAACCATGATATTGAGATGATCACTTTTGTTTTCTTTCTTTTTGTCCACGTCAAACCAAACGCACCCTTTGAATTCTTTTGTCAAATTTTAAGCTTAGATTTCTAACAAACGCATTCTACAACCATGATTTGATCATTATTTAGCTACCAAAAGTACAAGAATTTTAAAGTTTTGAAGACTTACAAGTTTTATGGTTTTCGGTTGGGGATTGACGTACAAAAACAACCCAAACGTTGTTTTGATTACCCGAGACTACAAAAGAATCAACCCATGAATGTTCTTGACTCTTAAACCTTGATCAAAATTTGGAAATGAAATGTTTCTTGTGCTCCTTGTGTTCGTCTAAATACAAAGAAAGAGAGAAAGAGAGTGTGTGTTTTTGTTTATGGTATGAAATTGATAACATGCATAAGGTGTGTGTTGGTTTATAGTGGAAACAATATAAAAGGGAGGAAAACTCTTGTCCTCCTTGTGGTCCATGACAGTAAGAGGGAGGAGGGAGGAATCTCATGAGTTTTGTTTTGTGTCACGGATAAAAACTGAGACTAGTTTAAATGACAATCGAAACCGAATGCTCACAAAAGGATCGCGACGTAAGAGGAAGCAAGAAATGACTCACATTATACTAAACACATAGGATGCACTTAAGATCGACTAAGAATAGATTTTAAATTGTTCTTTCACTTAAATGTTAAACTTGCGTAGTTTTCTGCTTTTCTGACTAGTTTTCGAACGAGACTCTAAAATTCGCGTTTTAAGCCAAACGCTTAGCAAGAATCATGGATAACTTATTAAAATAATTTTAGTAAGTTCACTCTAAGATAACTAGACATACTTAATGATGTACCGTTGTGTTGGTGTTATTTATGTATCAAGTTTTACTATTTATTTTATGCCGACTATACCTAAAAACAACAATTTATTGGGCAGTGTACCCAATCAGATGAAGTTTTGTGGTAAGTAGGGTGTTGATCACTGAGAGTGGAAGTTAAGTCTTAATTCTACTAGTATTTTATCTATCCAGTTTTAATACTAATCTAACCTAATTATTCTAATTAAACCTAAACTAACGCAAATGAGGGTTTTTAGCCTGAGAGACTGGCACAAATTTACTTCTAATTGTCCTAAGGTAATGGCAAATAACGCACACAAGTGATTAACAAAAGATAGGGAAAAGGTCAAATCTTAGGAAAAATGTATTAGCCAGTTTAATCTAATAATATGCCTTGATTGTCTATTTGTGCAATGATTGTATTAATTCGTTGGTGGATAATCATTCCAAAGTTAGGTGATCTTCTCCTTAGACCCGAGTTTGTTGCTAGTTAATCTTAATCACAATTAACCTAAACCTTCGTAAAAGCTCACAATCAAGCCGGGATACAAATCAACAACCGTGATATATAATTTATCTAGCGAAACTATAAGGTGGTTATAATAATCCTGAGCTCATTAGAGGCATTACCAACTTACTGATGTTAATTTTCTTAATTGAAATTCATATACTAGTATCCACGACCCAACTTAACTAATACCTGTGGAAACAGGACGTTATGTGTAATCCTAAGTCACCGGCTTAGTCTACCTATCTACTTAACCATAGATCGAAACATGGCTTTCTATTGGTGATCCTATTAGTCTAGCTATATAAATAAGCGTTATATGTTTCTATCTCAGACTCTTAGCCTAGAAGTTACAGCGCATTAAATATGTAGGACTAGATCCAGGTGAATGATAGGGAAAACACATAATTAAGCACATAAACGAATATGAAGTGATAAACATAATCAACATGCAACGAATAAAGAACAATCGATATAAAGACAAATCAAAACATTATATTATCATAAACATGGCTAATACCTAAAGGTATTAGCCGATAGTCATTGTAACAATACACGAAATCATAGATGAACAATTAAACATAATGCTAACCGAACGCGTATAGTGGAGTGTAGAGAGTACAAGAGTTTTCCCATCGATTAGACCACTTTATAGGACCTTCATGGCTTCATAGATCTTCTAAAAATCAGACTTGGTGGTAAAAAGCATACCCTAAATCGTATTTAGGATTTGGTATTTATAGACTCTGAAAATTGGTTGATACGGCGTATTGAAATTCAATACGGCGTATCGGGGTAACTTGGTGTGGGCTCCATGAATGAAATATTCTAGAATTTTCTTAAGCTGGTTTGGATACGCCATATCCGATTTTTGGATACGGCGTATTGACCAATATGGTGTATGATTCTTCGGATACAGAGTATTGACCAATACGGAGTATTGAGGTTTTGGGTACGGAGTATTGGCTGAAAATGTGTTTTTCTTGATATTTGACCAAAGTATCATACACGGCGTATCTACTGATGTGGATACGACATATTCTTCAAATTCAGGCAATGGTCTTGAGTTCTTCAAATTCTTTAGATACGGCGTATTGATGTCAGAATCCGTGACTTTCTTGAACTCTTCGTTTATGCTTCAAAACACATCCTTTTCTCTGTCTTTTGCCAAATGCTCGATAATTACTACAAATAACAAATGCAAACGATTAAGTACCAATCTATGCAATAATTATACCAAAGTGGATTAATTACATGGGATAAATGATGCTATAAAATAAACGTTATTTGATGTCATTAAATATCCCCCCACTTAAATCCTACTTGTCCTCAAGTAGCCTTTAGAAGTTTATAAAAATGTATCCCTAATGATATTTTCCGTTAAAGCATTTATTTGATCTATTACAAGTGCACAACCAAACAACTCACGAAATAAGAAGATGAAAACACTCAAATCACTCAACTAATCTATGTGGTAACATGTAACTAATTCGCTCAATTGCTCAGTCGTGACGAGTATTCTATCATAAGCTTGGCAAGGATACACATCTCCACCGCTAAAGCTAAGGAGTAACAAGTTTATAAAGGTAAATATGGGTTTGTATGAGAAGGCTTAGGGTTGATTACTCTAACTAATCTTTATCGATACCAATATTCCAGGAGGGCGACAAAGACCACACATACACACCCGTAACCGATAGGATAGAACAAACATGTGAAGCTCCACTCCCACACTCGAATAACTAAAGATAGTAATAGTAAGTAATAATAGGGTATGGATCTTCTAACTTTCACCAATAGTAATAAACCAACAAGGCAGCTGAGACATGCATACATGGCCGTAACGACGGAATAGACATGCATGCTCGATCACATCCTCATTCGCGTAAAACCCATGGTTAATGATTAGGAAAGGGAATTAAATTGTTGTTAAATAAAAATTACGAAACAAATAGATTAAGTCTAAAATACAAGTTGCTAGACATTTTTTCCCGACCGTTACCATGATAAAGACACAACTATTTATAACGTCTTGATCATAGATAAAAAATAACAACCAAAGTTAGTGTTCCCGTAACGATCAACTTCCCAATCATCCCATACTTTACATACTTTACAGGGCATGTGACGATATCTTCCACTTTATACAATACTCTACATCGTCGATTTATATCAACGAATAATCGATCCTTTGTGTAATTCCTTCGGTAGTTGTGAAACGATTATCTTCAAACTTTCCTTTTCTGTACTACTAAAATGATACATCCTAGATTAGTTGAGTGATCTGAGTGATTTCATTTCCATATTTCGTGAGGAGCTTGGTTTTGTACAGGTGGTTTGAATAAGAAAAAGTGCTTTAATGGAAAAACCCCTTAACCTCGGTTGGGATACATTTTCATAAGCTTTTCTAAGGTCTACTTGAGGACAAGTAGGATTCAAGTGGGGGGATATTTGATAACAACAAATAACGTTATATTTTACTATCATTTATCCCGTACTTTTTAACTACTTTTATATAATTATTACATGACTTTGTACTTAATTGCTTTAAAGATGATAAATGCAGTAATTCGGGAGTAACTTGTGAAAACGAAGCAAAAAGGCGAAATTCTGGAACTAAAATGAAGATATTTGAAGAATTCTAAAAACTGCCACTATACGCTGTATCCAGCAAAGAAGATACGGCGTATCAGCGCCAGCTCAGCATAAGAAACGCGTAATGATCAATCCCCGATCTGGCGTATCCGCTACTCTCCAATACGCCATATGCACAGCTGTTCATCAGTCAAAGATATGCATTTAATATGATTAATGGTAATTAACTTGATTGATTTGATCTTATCGCGGACTCCAAGGAAATTAACCATATACGCCGTATCCACTTATCTCCATACAGCGTATCCAGGCGTATTTCACACACTATAAATACAAGGCTCAAATACGAGTTTAAGTGTGCAATATCGTATTCTCTGTATAGTATACATTAGAGTTCGAATTTCAGAAGCCAATAAGAGCACCAAGGTCAAGCATCAACCATAATTCGATAGAATACATTGTGTAATTCCTATTTTCTTAATCATTCGATTTTCAATTGTTTGATTACGCTTGTATGATTATAACGATTGTGGGCTAATACCCTCGGGTATTAGCCATGTTTAAGAAGATTATTATGTTTGGTTTGATTTAATTCTGGCTTGTTTAATTTATCGTTGATTGTTTAATTATGTTTATCACCTTATACTTGTTTATGTGCTTGTACATGCGACCTATCATTTAACTGGGTCTAGTGAGAGTTAACCAGTAATCTAGATGCAGGAATAGCTCTCCATGTTGTGTTCTATAAGCCTGGACCAATAAGATTACAAATAACAACTTATCTTTTACCCTTTGATTATGATCTTAGTTGGACCGGTAGGTGACCAGATAATTGTTCAACCAGTATTGTTCTTGATTAATTGGTAATTGATTTTGGTGGTGAACTACCGGTGTATAAAACAACATCAAGAAATAAGTGGGTAAAGTCCTAATGGGCTAGGGTATTAACAAGATCACCACTGCTTTAAGTCCCTATGATAGATTATAATTAGACTTTAGGATGCTTTATGCAGATGCGTTAATCGTGACAGGATTGTTCGTATCTAGGTCTTAGGATCAAGAACCGCCTAAGTCTTAAGAATGATATGCCGCCTCGAGATAAACAACCATTGCACTAATTAATCAAACCAGCATATAATCGGATTAACATGGTTAATACAATTTTCTTATATTTGGCTTGTACCACTCTCTTATCTTTTGTTATTTGTCTTTTGTGTTTATTATGCTTAGAATTGATATTTGTCACCATAAACCTGTGCCAGTCTCTCAGGCTGAAAAAAACCCCCTTATTACCTCCAGTAAATATGTTTAGCATAGGTTTAACCTTTAATTAGACTAATCTAGATAGATTAAAATACTAATAGAATATTATATTAACTTCCACTCTTAGTGTTCGACTCCCTACTTACCATGAAGCTTCATCTTGACCAGGTACACTGCCAGTTAGAGTGTTGTCTTTAGGTTAGTTGGCTAAATATAAATGTAAAATCTTGATACATAAATTATACACCACACGACGACACATCATTAGAGATGACATTGACATACAATAATGGGAAGAAGTTAGCGTGCGTAAATTCAAATCCTATCATGCAAGAAAACTTTAAGTTGTGGGCATAATCTATATGGATCTTCTTATCATAGTCGTAATAACTAGGGTAATCATCAATTTCATTATAAAGTTCATCATCCTTAGTTCTAAATTCCTTAATTACCTCACCTTCCTCAATGGTGGGTATTAAATCATTACCTTGATTACTCCTAAGCTCAAATGGTTCATTTATATCATTTAATTCAATGTAATCCTCAAAGAAAGGGTCTAATGATCTATTTAACACCAAAGTCTCTCCCATAAGCCTAGCTTCTAAATCAAGTTCCATTCTTTCTCTCAAACTTGGCATGTAGACCTTCTTAATTAAACTACCAGCAGGTTTAACACTTGTGAAAACAATCCTTTCTTCCTTGACCCTTAAAGTAATATTTCTTTTATAAACATCAATCTTAGCACGTGCGATAGACAAAAATGGGCTTTCGAGGATTAAGGGCACTTTGATATCCTCGGGCATATCTAGAATTATAAAGTCTACTGGGAAAATAAATTTACCAATTTCTACTAGTATGTTTTCAGCTATTCCTTTTAGATATTTCACAGTCCTATCTGCTAACTCAACTATCAACTTAGTGTGGGCTAATTTGCCTAATCCTAAGTTAAGGTAGGTTGAGAGAGGCATAACACTAACACTTACTCCTAAGTCAACAAGGGCATTACCAAAGCATACATTATTAATAAAGCAAGGTAAAGTGAAACTCCCTAGGTCTTTCTCCTTTCTAGGTATAGAATTATTAATATGTGAAGCTTCAGAGTAAGCTTCCAAGAATTGTGGTCCATACGATCCCTTCTTTTCTTCATAGTAGTAACCATTCAAACGACTTGGAAACGGAATCGTCGTTTGTCTTGTCTCGTACATTAGTGTACAGTTCTGTCCAGTGGATATGACATATTAGGAAGATCCAATACAATGTATCGGGTATGAATCAGCTTCAATAGTAGTTAAAATCGACTTGACTTGATCTCTCGGGTTTGCTTTAGTAGAGCTAGGTAGACTTCTAAGTCCTCTTTCCTGTAGTACCTTGCTCATTTGTCCAATTTAGATTTCCAAAGTTTTAATAGATGCTCTTTGGTTTCGAATGGCAGCATCCATCGAAGATCAGATTTCTTTAATCAAATTAGAGTTGCTGATTCACTCATGTATTTTCTCAAGGTATCTTTCATAGATTGCCTTCGTTCTTGGTATGAAGGATTCACATTGTTCCTTTGATAGAATCCTGGAGTTGTTGCTCTATATCCCCCTCCTTGAAAAGGTCCACCAAATTGCGTGTAGTAAGCTTCTTCTAGGGTTTTCCCTTCTTCTTTGAGTGGTCAATCTTTGGTGTAATGGGGTCCTTTGCATTGTTCGCATCCAACTTAAGTAGCATAAACTTTTTCATTTACTTTGTTGATCTCTCTTCCTAGATTATTGAGTTGTGCTTGTATAGCTGCCAATCCGTCAGAAGTTTCAGTACTTCTTAACCTAGATGTTCTATTATGTCATTTTTGAGATTATTCACCCATTTCTTGGATGGCCACTTTTACATCAGCAGTAGTCTTTGATGGTTTTGCACCTTTTGAATCAAGAATCTGTCGAGTAGGAATTCCTAATCCATTATAGAACAAGATTACCTCCTGCATCTCCGTTAAATAGTATTGAGGACACTTCATCAAGAGTTCTTTAAATCGCTCCCATGCTTGGTAAAGGTTTTCATCTGGTTCTTGTTGAAAGTTGTTGATTTCCTCCATCTTCTTTGCAGTTCGAGCAGGTGGGAAATATTTGTTCAAAAATTTTGTTTTAAGACCATCCTAAGTTGTAATTGAACAAGTTGGTTCATTTCTTAGCTAATGGCTTGCGGCTCTAGTTAAGGACATAGGTAATGCTCTAAGCATTACTTGGTCTATAGTAATATTTAGAATGTGGAATAGATCGGCGATCTCAAGAACTTTTTCAATGTGTTCATTCTCATCTTCATGATTTGAACTGCTAAAGGTGTTAGTCGGTAGTTCCTTGAGAATTTGGCCCTTCAGTTCAAAGTTATCCTTGTCTTTAATTTTTGGCCTAGCAACCCCCGATCCATAGTCAGCTCAGGTCTTGATCATGTGTTGCTCCATAGTTTCCGCCATTGTTTCTGCAACTTCTTCCTCTGAGTATTCTTGGTCAGAAAGTAAATTGAAATCAGACGATCTTAATTCGTCAAGACTTAGTGTCTTGAAGTGTCTCCTAGATGTCGTTCAGGTTCTTTGTAAGGTGTAAATAGTTGTAAATAGTTCTGTTTCGTAAAAAAAAAAAAAAATAAAAAAATAAAAAAAAAAAAAGAGAACTCATTGTCATGCACTACCTGAAACAAGGGAATAAAACAATCAGTAGTATTGTCCCGAAGGAAGGTAAAAAAAATTTGGCACAAAAAATTTTTAGTTCTGTTTCATGTTCGATCAGATTACGCCAGATCCAATGGAGTGTATAATCCGTATTATCGGTTGAGATGAATACGAGTATTGGACAGTAGAACTGATACGGCCGGTAAATCCGATGGAAGGGGATACGCCGTATCAATGGTCGACAAAACAGTGTATTTAAGAAAAAACAATTAAATATGCAAATCAATTAAACACACAATATATTCAAGCAACAATTAAAGACAAATATACAGATATTCAGAATATACAAGAATATAATACACTAATCTAAATTTCCACTAACGATGGTTAGATTAATTCTAATGTTTAAAAACCAAAATATCAAAAGTGGTCTTTGGTGAGTGCAGGCACGGATACGCCGTATCTTCCTTGATGGATATGGCGTATTGGTCTTCAGATAGGTAAATTCTCAAATATATCATATAAAGCTCTAGAAAGCCGCGCATTTGCTAACTTTCACCAATTACTTTATAATTACTGCAATTCTCAAATATAAACGATTAAGTAACAATTTTTTGCAATAACTATACAAAATGGGTTAATATCATGGGATAAATGATGCTATAAAATAGACTTTATTTGATGTCATCAATGTGTGTGAATTTTTTTTGTCAAGAGTTATTAAAAATGAAAGCTTAAGGTTGTTATTTATAGGCAAGCCTTTGAAGTTCAAATGCTATCCCAGACAGGTGTGAGCTGCGACCCATGGATCCACCGTAGCTAGATCCGTCTAGTGTATTAGGTGGATCCGTTGAGGGAGCTAGGACAACATTTATCATTTTATGATTAACCCCAAATCTATACAAAATATTGTTTTGTACTTAATGAAACTAGTTTATTAGATGCTTCTAGAACAAAATATTTCCTATCACCAATAAGGAAAGTGTAGAATATCTTAACACATATAGTGATGGATTCGGTTAAGAGTTTTAGAGAGAGAAAGATATGGTTGGATGAACACTAGAGAGAGAAACAAAGAAGAGAATATTAGATTAAGTGTAAATGAGAAAAATGAACAAACAACACCCTCTCTATGTGTGGAGAGGGCTTTTATACAATGGATAAACCGAGCTTTTCTTGGGCTTGCCATAGGCTTTCTATGCTTTGGCCCAATTTGCTTACTAAATAATACATAAAATTATCTAACTATTACAAAGGCTCATGAGATTGATAATGATCGTCACTTCAGTAAAAACTAAATTCCTAACAATCTCCCCTAAGGACGATTGGTTGAGATCATCCATAAAATGATCAACGTCATATTCGTATTTCTAACAATCTCCCTCTAAGGGTGATTATAAGATCCTTCCTTATGATCTTTGAACATTAATTGTGAAGCTTCTTGTGCTTGATCTGATTCTTTTGTTTAATAGTTGATCTTTTGTCTTGCATCTTTATGTAGTGATCTTTGACTTTACGCTTTAGCTTGATTCTTTAACTTGACTTGAATATGATCTTGAACTTCTTGAGATCATCAACCAAGCATAATCTCTTTTCATCATCTTGTGATCTTTTGCCTTCTTGTGATCTTCTAACTTCTGGACCAACATGCTCATACTATTCTTGAGGTTGAAAGCATGTGTAACCATATTTCTTGATATTATTTAACTTTAACACTTTGTCACTTTATAGAGGACGTACGATATCGACGTAATACTTTGTCGGTTCAAGAAAGACGTACGGTATCAGAGTAGCGGAAGTCTTGAAATATGTACTTGAGCTTTTATGATGTCTTTATATATGTTGGTCGAGTATGAGCATGTGGTACTGGCTTCGACTTGTCATCGAGAATTTGCTATCACCATCAGGAAATCTGCATGATGTGGTTAGTGACTAAACAATAATATACGAAAGTAGCTTTGTCACTTTGTCAAATACGGTTGTAGCAACCACGGTTCCCCGTTTCTTAGTATAAATACTGCCTGTGATCAGGTAGAATTCTGAAGAATCTCCTTGACAGGGTTTTGTAGCTGCGCTAGCCGTTCTTATTACAGAAGTGTCTCAAAGCAGACAACACAGTAAGAGTGAACTGGTAAGTTACTATCTTCCCGATTAAGCTGTCAATTCGTGTTCAGATTTCCTATGTCTAGATACCCTTGTGAGGCTTCCCATGGACATAAGATTGAAAAATCAATTTAAAAAATCAGTCGGTGTGTCAAATTGCAAACGGTTTTTATGACACACTAATAGTTTTACCTTTCCAAAATTCACCAATTCATAAGCTGGACCGAATCGATATCCAGAAGTCACAAGCCGATTCGTATAGGAATCTCACAGTGTCACCTACAGAGCTTTTTAGTTGCTCAAGCATGATTTCCATCTTCACAATAAAAGTTTAAGTATCACTCATATTGTTCATTCAAAATCACAAGGATTAATGCTAAGACCTCTTAATATATATTTCTTTGTTTTTCACATTGTGTGAAATAGCAAGCAAAATTTGACAAGTGTCCAAAAGAGATTTATTGGATTATCTCTTTTTGCCTAGACTCAATAGTGCAACTTATGGTTTTTTAGTGATCGAGAGGCTGGTAGCAGAACTGCCACCTTTTCAATACAAACTAACTCTAGAGTGAGAAAGTTTTGCTAGAAATGCGATGTAATATTCGTGAGAGAATGAAACGTAAATCTTTTAAGAGATTATGAGTGTCGTAAGGATTGGGTTATGTCATTACATCACTGGTCATGATGTCAGTACTTCAATGTCAGCATACATCTTTGTGATACCTTAACACGATGTAATTGACCGGTTTTACTGCCTAAGTGTAAGGAGGGATTCTTTCTTTTCAACCTTTATCTTAACTTTTCTTTTTAATTCTTCAACCCCTTTAGCGCTTACCGAGACTTTATGACTAGTACCTTGTTGGGTTTGTTCCAGTACTAGCTCCATCTCAGTCGGCACTATTATCTTATTCTCAATTTTACTCCTTTTTTCATACTTAAGGACTACTACATTATCTAGTAGAATATCCCTGGGTAGATCCCTTCAGTTCTGGCTGGATCATGAGAATGAATACCTAAACTTAACCACCTTATAACTCCAATACAGTAATTTAAATGGTCGGTCTTTGGTACTTCCATATTTCAGCCAATCACGTAACCATTTGCTCCCCCTTCATATGTGCATCTATTAATCGAAAGAGTTTAGCACATATGTGGGTTAGCGTACACTTGAGATCTTAAAAATCACATTATTAGCCATATATTTTAATCACATTTTCTCCCCTTATCAAAAATTAATCTTTAATATTTTGGATATTAATTGATTTAAAATATATATGCATTCGGGGAGAAAAATGTTCCGATTATTAACAAGCTGATTATTGGAACATATTAATTCACCCCCCCCTCAAATTATGAGGTATTGATATGGTGTTTGAGTATGTTAAATTTGAAAAAATTTTAATTTACTAAGAAATTCTTGAAATTCAATACTCCAAAATGCATATATTAAAGTCTACACTTACACATTTATATATGCCACAAGATTATGTATAGAGACCAGTGAGACTAAAAATAATCAAGACCAGAAAATGGCAAAGTCATTCGGTCCATTGTCAGCAAGTCTGTATCCGTCACAATAAGTCTCCAGTTGAAGTTTGTCTTACTTCCCGAACCAGCAATCTTATCTTGAGTATAGTTCAAAAGCATATGTGGCATAGCGCATACAAGCAGACTTGATGAATATAAGCTAGATATCCGAAGTACATAATTAATTCGAAACCGTAACACCAAAGTCAATTAACTCCCGGATGTCCGCATTTCTCCTTACACGATAGTGATGATATAAATTATAATATCAAAGTCAAATAAGTCCCGGATGACACAATAAATCCCTTTTAAGTAGTCGAAATGAAAACACCTAAGTCAACTAAGTCCCAAATGTACTCATTTTTTTCTGGCAAAATAAATCTGAGACAAACTTAAGAATCATCATACTTATCACAAAAAAAACCTATGTGGTACCTCTTTTATCAACTAATTCTACTCCCTTTTTAAAATAAGCTTAGTGATTAACTATTTGAGGAAGCATTTATTGAATCAGTAACCAATCTTCTCACGCTTAGAATAAATCTTCTTACAACACTTCCCCCTAGTATCTTATATGATGCATACTTGAAATCATAAGATATCTCTTCCCCTATGTAGATGAAATAGTAAACCCGAAAGTAACAAGTTAAAACACTGATTTTCTACATGATAAAAAACAAAAATTATAGACAACCGTATCTTCCCAGTAATGGCCTAAGAATAAGGAAGGCTATAGACTCTTTCCATAGTTGATACTTGTTTGTAGCTTGCTAGTGTATCTACTCTTCCGCCTATGTTGGGTATTCCGATACCTTGGAATCAGCAAAACCTTGTAACGCACATATACTTGAGATCGTTGTTCGAAGAATCATATATAGACAGCTAAAGTCACTTATGTAAGAATCACTTCAAGCATATAAACTATGAAAGTATCTCATGCATCCTAAGTCTTTAAAACGAATGAGAGAGAGAGAGCGCGCGTATGATCGTCTGGTAGTTTAAAGCCTGAAATCACTCAAGTCCAAAGTGCAAATTAAGTCTTACAAGTTTTGAAAAAATGACATCTAAAGCCCCTTGTAGTTAATATAAGTCAACTCCCCTTACATTATTGTCCGTCATTATCAAAACTTATTCATTATTCGTGACTTATTTTGAAAGACCGTTTTAAAAGATTAATTGAATGACAACTTTCTCCCCCTCAAATAATGACCCATTTTTCTATTAAAGAGTTTTGTCATTGTTAAGTGGACGAAATTGTCTTAAAATCTTTGTAATTACTGAAAACACTTATTCATTGTGAAGATAACTATTTTACATAAAAAAAAGATTTCTTTTAATTTGACAAAGAAATGCACTTGACAACTAAATTATTTGTATATAGGAAAACAGGGGGTTTGTGTTGCAAAGTAGACCACAAGCCTTTTCATGTCATAAAGCTAGACCAGGCCCAGAATAAAATCCCGTTGAGAGGTCAAGTTTTCTTTTGAAATACTGTCTTTTAGAGGAAGACCGGTTGCCTATCTGAAATAATAGCAAGCCATTCTGCATGTTTTGAAGCTTTGAACTTCTGTCGAACTCATTACAGTCTCGTATCATTATTGAATGACATTTCTAAGACCGTAAATGTTATCGATTTTCAGAAGACATGCCAGAGATACATATTTTTATATTTTTCTAATTTTTTAATTTTTTTAATTTTGTTTTTGAAAATTTTTTATATAAAAGAAAAATATTTTTGGGTTTATGTGTGTTTTTATTATTTTATGTACAAAAAGATACAGATTTAAGTTACCACCATTACTCATCCGTTCCACAGCCAGACGTTTCAACATTCTAGAGACAAGCGTTCTCATTCCGAGCTTTTCGATCAAGAAAAGAAGTGTGAATCTTCCCTTGCAAGGTTTGGTGAAGATGTCAGCCAGTTGGTATTCAGTCTAGACAAAGTATAGCTCTACGATTCCATTTTCCACTTTATCCTTTATAAAACGGTAGCGAACATCGATGTGCTTGGCTCATGAGTGTTGAACATTGTTGCAACATAAGGCAATCACACTCTTGTTGTCGTAGTACAGAGGAATCCTATTGAATTGAAAGCCGTAGTCTGTTAGCTGTGAACGTATCCATAGGATTTGAGCACAACACCCAGATAAATCAATATATTAGCTTTGAACTTAAGATTGGCAGTGCACTTTTCCTTTCCTGAAGACCAGCGAACAAGTATATCACCTGAAAATAAGCACTTCCTGATGTAAGTCGCGTCAGGTCCTGACACCCCGCGTGATCTGCATCTGCATATGCTGTTAGAGACATACCGATATCCTTCGAGTACCAGAGACCCATGTTAATGGTTCCCTTTAGGTATCGAAAGATCTATTTAATCGTATTTAAGTGCTTTTCGGTAGGCTTTGCCTGATACCGGGTACATAAGCAGACTGCATATATAAGGTCGGGTCTATTGGATGTCAGATACATGAGGGATCCAATCATGCCATGGTAAAGTATAGCATCAACGGTTGTCCCTTGTAGATCTTCATCTAGTTTATTCTTTTCCACTATAGGTGTGTCTACAGAATCACTAGTTAGCAAACCATAATTTTTAATAATTTTAGAAGCATATTTTGATTGGTTTAGGAAGATGCCTCTAGGACTTTGAGAAATTTGTTATTCTAAAAAGAATGACATTTGCCCCATCATTGACATCTTGAACTTAGTGGTCATCAGATTAGCAAACTCATTACACATAGCAGGATTAGTGGATGCAAATATTATATCATCAACATAAATTTGTACCAGTAATAAGTCATTTCTTGCTTTCCGTGTGAAGAGCATCGGATCAACTTCACCTTTAGAGAAATGTTGTGAAATGAGGAAACTTGACAACATGTCGTACCATAAACATGGTGCTTGTTTGAGACCGTACATGGCCTCTTTGAGCTCGCCATTTAAGAAAGCCATTTTTACATCCATTTGGAAAATCATCATATTCTTGTTGGCTGCATTAGCTACGAAGATACGGATGGACTCTATTCTTGCCATCGGTATAAATGATTCCTTAAAATCGATTCATTCTTCTTGCCTGAATCCCTAAGCAACTAATCTAGCTTTATTCTTTAGTACCCCGCCAAATTCATCCGTCTTGACCTTATAAATCTATTTTAGTTTGATAAACATGACTTTATCTAGATACGGCACCAATTCTCAAACTTTTAGCCTTTCAAATTCATTAATTTATTCTTGCATTGCATCGATCCATGACGGTTCAGTCATTGCTTGTTTGAAGCTCTTTGGTTCGACTGAAGTTAGGAAGTCATCAAAATAACACCACATGATATCAGTTTGTAGTTGCTTTCTAGTGGAGACAGAACGAGAAGGATCTCTGACTACGTTTGACATAGGATGATCCTTAGTCCATATACCAAGTGATTCGAATAGAGTGTGGATTGGTATCAAATTAGATGACGATCCTTGAGAAGTCGAGTCTTTATGAAGAGATTTGTGAAGAGGATCATCATGAAAATGTGGTGTTTTTGGTGATTCTTCAAAACCTTGAGAAATAATTAAAGAATGTTCTTGATTTAGTGTTGATGGGAAACTTGTTGATGGAGCATTTTGGTCAATTGATGTAGACACGGGTGAATCAGCTAAATCAACAGCTCTTGGTGCAGCAAAGACTAGAAATGGAGAGACAACAATAGTTAGGGGATTAAAGTATTCATCGAACATAGGTTGGAACAAAAGATCCCAATCATCTTTAGGTGATGGAATACAAGGTTGTTGAGGAATAGAGTTTGGAATGAGTCCTGAACTAGATGTTGCCGGAGTCATTGATTGTAGCCTGGGTTTTGAACCGAGTTGTTCAGAAGCCATTGCCGTCATCTCATCAAAATCGACATGGATAGTTTCAATGATTTTTTAGGTACATCGGTTGTAGATACGGTAAGCTTTATTCTTGGGTGCATATCCAATGAAAATGCCTATATCACCTTTAGCTTGAAGTTTGCCCAAATCCTCACTATCATTGTTTGGATAGCAAAGTGCACCAAAGACATAAAGGTAAGATAGATCGGGTTTTCTGTCATGTAAGAGCTCATAAGGAGTTTTTCCATGGCGGCGCCATATAATGGATTAGTTTTGGGAGTAACATGCGGTAGCAACTGCCTCAGCCTGTTGATCCCTTCTTGACAGATCTTACTTAGCTTGTTAAAGCTTAGTTATATTGGATAGACCCAAGACAACTATAGTAGAAACTAATATTGAGAATATCACAAACTATGCGGAATCTAGTTTGCAATACCAAGAAGAACGATGAAACAGTAAAAACAAGATCTTTACTAAACTTTCAATATATTGAATACTATTTTGAGTTACAAAATAGCTATGAATACTAACTATGATTGCTATGCAAACTATGAATACTAATATGAAAACTTATATCTAGATCTATGCTGTAGGGTTCCTTTTAAACACTAAGGAAACCCTAATAGGCTTACAAAACGCGTCAAGTGATTATGATCTTTTCTATAAGTAAACATAATCTCTTAAACAAATAAGTTTATACATATCTTCTTTACAAATAATTGATACTTATCTTCATAAGTATTCTTGTTCTTCAATCAACTTTTATCTCTTCTCTGATATGTCTTTGATCTCATCTCTGACAGCATTAATCCTTCCAGCAGTTGTAACTGAGCACAAGCAGCATTAACTACTTAGAAGTTTACTCTAGCAGTACTAACATACACTAGCAGTACTAACTTTAGTACTAGCAGTAGTAACTACTTAGTATATTTTTAGTCTTTATCTCTGAGCAGTCTTAACTTCTACTAGCCGCAGTAACTTTATACTAACAGTACTAATTATACTAACAGTAGTAACTAGCAGTAGTAACTTTATACTACTAGTACTATCTACTTAGCATAATTTTTGTTAGTATTATCAGCAGCACTAAGTTATGTTTGACAACACTAATATATACCTGAGTAGTAGTAACTCTAAGAATTATTTTAAAGTCTTTTAAACCCAACAATCCTCCCCTAAACTCAATGTTCATCCTTTGAATCTTCAAGTTTCATTAAAAGTCTTCACCATCACCAGGAGGATGCATTCAAACACTTCATTGACCCTTTTCTTGCTTTGTCATGAGCTTGAGTAGTTGATAACACATCTCATTCTAACAATCAGCTTGAAGCTTCTTGTTCAACATGTTTGAGATTGTTATTGGTGTAAGGGGATATCTTTTCTCAACCAACATAAAGATATGTAGATTTCTAAACCTTACAAAGTGCACTCCACAGTTATCAAACAGCTTCCAAACAGTCACTTTGTACCCTTGTAGATTTCTCCATACATCACTTTTAATGTGAGGTTCAAACATTACTTTCAAATCTCCCCATAACACTCTTTCATATTCCTTAATTGGCCTATTTATTCCATGATTTTTAGTTTCTAAGTCTTCTCTGTCAATACCCTGAAGCATCCTAATCATTAATGAATATCTTTTTGAAGTTCCATCATCTCTTATCAAGTGATAGAATCCCTTTTGTCCTTCTTTAACAATCTTATATTCAACAATCATTAGAGGTTTTATGGTTAGAGGTATAGCATTAATTGCTATTTCCTCTTTATCTTGAACTATCTCCATATGCTTTTTCATTTCTTCCTCCTCTGGATCATCATCTTTTTCACCTTCTACATGCTTATCTATCTTCTGCTTCTTTGACTTATCAAACTAAAGTTCATCCCCTCCTCTTTTAGAACTTTCCTCTATTCTTGTCTCACTACCTTTCACTACTTCTGAATTCATGTCTACAAAAGTATTTACTCTTTTCATCTCCTTATCAAACAACTTTTAGATTTCATCATAGCTTTTTCTCTTCTACTGACTATGTTTGAATCTAGCCATATTTTTCAAATAGGTGGACATTTGATTTCTCTTTTGAGCTTTAGTAGGTGGATTTCTTCTTATCTCTTTAGCTCTAAGCTTTGCAAAGTGTTTCTTTCTTCTGTTCATGAGCTCTACAAACAATCTTGATCTTTCTTTAATGGTTATTTCTCCCTGTTCTTCTGCTTTCAATTTCTCCATGTTCTTCTGCTTGTAGCCTCTGAAGCTAATTCAAAGTCTGCCTCCATCATAGCTTGTGTGTTATCCCATGATTCAATCAAAGCTATGTTGGCCTCTTCTTCCCTTTGCCTTGCAAGCCTCTCTTCTTCAATAAGTTCAGCTTGCAACTAAGCTTTAAGATTTCTAGCCATTTCTTCATCAAGAGCAACTTGATCTTTCTTCTTTAATGGCACTTCAGGCTCCACCATTTTTCCTTTGCCTTTGTCTTTTACTTGTGGAAGTTGTGATTGTGAAGAAGAAAATGTTTTTATAGATGCAGGTACTTGTTCTTCCTGATCATGAAATATAATTCCCTTAGCCCTTGTTAACAAATGTGTTAAAAAAAAAAAATTTGTTTTGTCAGAAAGTTATAATAGGCTTGGGTTTTGCAGTTTTGATCTCAATCAAAGTTTGAGCAAGAGTCAATTCGTCTGGAATTACAACACTGGCACTAGCAGTAGTAACTACTTCAACATTACTAACTGGAATTGACTTTGCAGTTGTAGCAACACTAACTACAGGCTCTTCAACCATCTTTTCAAACTCAATTTCCTGCTGTAACGCCCCGACCCAGAAGGGTAGAAGTATTACAAATATGGTGTGACATCAAAAGCATACACAATCATAACACAAAGCATTGTAACAGCGGAAAGTCTTAAATAAAATAACCAAAGGAAATAAGTCAACTGACTTAAAGTACATAAGTCAGTCAAACGATAGGGACATATGCAACGAAATAACAAATGTCTTAAAAAGAACAATTTATATCAAAGTTTAAGATTCTAGGGTAGTCCACACTCAGCACTATAAACCCAATAAAAAAAGCAACCCAAGCGAGCTCCTTAGCTTAGATACCTGCCGCATGGAAAAAAGAAAAAATACGGTGAAGCTTAACATAGCCCATTTTGTGGTAAATGGTCGCAGGTTCACATTTGTTAGTTATTGTGAACATTGTATATATAATCGAATGCAAAAGAGATAACGGAAATCAAAGGTAAAGGATATGATTATATGGTATACAAAAGATATCATTAATACATGATCAAGGGATACATATATAAGGTTTTTCTTTTTTTATTTTTTTAAGACATACTCAGATGGAATATCAAACATAGGGTTTTCTAGGTAAGATGAATCAGGGAAAATCAAATTAGCGTTTTTTTTTCTTTTAAAGAAGATTATGTTTTTTTAAGTTTCAATCACCTAAGCCCAAAAACAAATCATATATAGTAACCCATGGAGGTTCGCGGAGAGAAGAGCAGCTCCAAATCGTGGGGGGGGGAAACAAAAAGACTGTTGAAAGACGTGGTCTAAGAAAGTTTGAAGACCGCGGTTGGATTTGGATTGCACCCAAACATCAGTCACACAAATATCCAAATATCATAATGTCATAATTCATCGAATACAAAATCAAATCTAGGATGCATCCATACGCCCCTTAAACAAAATTGTCATTCATAATGCGCTCCATATAATTCAAATGGGGGGAGGTACGGTTTTTTGCAAAGGGGGAAAAAGAAAAGGAAATCATCTCTTCACTCCACACAGTGAGTCATGCCAAAAAAAGGTTTAAAGGTTTTTGCATTGGTGCTCTGCATTTTTGAATCAATGACTGTTGGGGCCCATATGTATTTGTTTTACCTTCATGCTAGGGAAAGGAGGAAACAAATAGTGGCTTGCTTGGTTCTCAAACTGAGATGAGGGTTCTTTCAAAGCAAAGTCATAATCAAAAGGTCATTTTCAAAGGGGATCATAGCAAAGGGTGATATCAATTGTTCAAAATATCAAAGGGATCATAGCAAAGGTTCAAATTGAGAATGGACACATAATAACAGATCATATAAGAAAGCCAAAATATAAGGCTCAGAGCAAAAATGGTGGCAAAAAAATCTATAAGTATATCATAGGAAGAGAGGAAATATTAATATGTCAATGAGTAAACCTTATATCGTTAAGGTCAGGAATATCTTGTACCCTTATTCCGAAAGCAAAGCAAAAAATCAAAGAAGGAAAAAAGAAACACCACGGGGAATATCACAATTTCTCCTCTTGACCGAACTAAGGAAATGATATGAATTGAACACGAAATTACAAAGCCATTCATTTAAGTTATACTTTCTTTTTTAGGAAACTTTTCATCTTTAAGAAACTTTCCATTTTTTAGTAACCTTCTTATTTTTAAGACACTTTCCATTTTTAGTAACTTTATTTTTAGAAGAATAGATAGAAAAACTTTCCATTTTTAGTAACTTTCTATTTTTAGAAACTTTCCATTTTTAGTAACTTTCCAAATTACGTACACTTCCATAAATTAGCAGGTTTCTATAATTAGTAATATTCATCATTTGAGATTCTATTAAGTATTTTGGATATATAGATTTAGGGGATTACATGTCATCATTTCAAGTTTAGGGTTATAATATGACAGCTTTCTATATTTTTAGTTGTTTACTATGCAAAACAACAAAATTTCAAGGTTAATAGTTGGGTAAATATCAATGTCTTATTTTATTCAGATTATACCTTTCCGTATTATGTATTTACAAGTAAAATCCTTAATATACCAAAATTTACACCATTTTGTCCTTTTAGTTTACTAATTAATTTTAAACAATATCTTTATTATCCAAAATTACAAAAACAAATCCTTTATAGATTCAATATGACAAATTCATATTTATATATTAAGAAATGACCAAGAACTTATATACTTTTCAGAATTTAACTTTTTAGTCCCTCCATTTTAATTAATTACTTTCTTATTACAAAATTTATACATAATTAACCAAGTTTATCCAAAAATATTATCAAAATGACATTTTATACCCCCCCCCAACTTATTTTTATCAGATTTAACAAATATCAATAACATGTCTAAAACTAAACTCCTCTATTGGGTTTCTGAATTGATACAAGACGTCTCACCACGCGCTTCATTTGCTGTTTGTGTTAATTCAATATCGGCTCCTAAACAATTAAGTCCAAACCCTATTTATATTTTTCCCAAATTCTAAAAATTTTTTATACAAATTTTAATTAGCCACTTAATAAACTGGAAAAATTTAGAATAACCCTAACACTTAATTCGTTTCTCCCACCCTTTCATTTTCCTTTAATTCGAATTCGCAAACATACGGAAATACCCAAATAATTATTTTCGAATCTTTCTAAAATTTTTCCAACAATTTATCTTGAGATTTTCATGATATATAGAACCCGTATAAAATATAAAATCTAATTATTCACCCTTTTCCATGTCCGATTACAAAAACTTCCTTATAAAATTAGTGGTTTCAATATGATTCGATTCTATAAATCAAAATAACATGCATGATACTTTTTCTTATGATTATGCCGACTTAATATGATGAAAATTTAAGTTATAAAAATACTTTTGAAGATCATGGAATACTTTATGAATTTATAGGATTCCGAGTTGGGATTTTCTGTACAAATCAAACACCAAGATCGATCCCAGCCTTCTTAAAACTTCCCACTGTATTTTTACCACAAATCCTTGACCTTCAAAACACCCTAGAAAAATCGTCTTTGCCCTTGGAAAATTTTTATGCCGTCACCTTGTTTAATTTTTAGGGTTTTCGCTGTGGGTTTTTGTTTTAAGGATAATTAACAATAAAAATGTATAAAAGAGATTAACAAGTATTTTGCCGAATTTATGGGCTTTTAAACAGATTATCTCTGATTTTTAAAACTTTTGTAAAAATTATTTTGGTATTATCCATATTTTATTTAATTTTATTTGTAAAGTATAATTAAGATGAAGGATTATGTTGTGTGAATTGTACTCTGATGTCTAGTGTATATGGCCATCTACATCTCTATGCGATGTTAGGATCTCTATGTAATTCTTTTCATACATACTATAAAGTATTTTAAATCTTACATAAGTTCCTGTGTGTGTTGTCATAAGTTAGCTTGCATTTTATAATTTCTAACCTTTAAATGACTTTTATTTAAGCTCTTGATGTAATTTTTCTTTGCATTCGGCGTATTTTGGTAATCTTTACACTCACTCATTGTAGTGCTATAGATTCAGTAGGTGTTGAGTTTTAAATCTAACGTAGACTAGTATTGCTCCTATCGTCATGGAGACAAAAATTATTTTCGTACCTCGAAAATTGAATTGAACCGTGAATGAAACGGAAATGAGAAATGAAATGAAGACATACGAACTAAAGAGTAAGAAGATGAGTTTATCGAGGTAGTAACTTAGACAGCGATCTAGTCTAGCGATCTTGCGCGCTTGGCCAGGCAGATCGTTGATTCTCACTCTCCGATAGAGTCACTGTGGATGCACCTGAATCTTTGAGACATGACTGGGGGATTCTTTTCCAAAGAATCGCTTCACAAAAGTATACACTTTGTTTCTCATAGCTATCTCTGAGCTTTCTGTGTACTGATGTACACCAGGATATAGGCATTCAGGTTCATCGTGATCCGAGAGAAATCATATCAGAAGGTTGTATCTGATCAAAAGGATAAGATGCCGACATGCAATGGATGATATTGTATCCCCTCAAAAGGAGACAATGAAAAGACAGCGTGAAGTGCGATAACTGCGGGAGGAAGAGCCAAACGATGCAGAAACTTCTCAAATACGTTCCAAAATTTCAAAGGGAACCAATGAATCGAGGACTAGGCTTGCACCTTGATCCTCAAAGTTTAACTAGCCTCTGATTGGCGAAAACTTTCAAAAATACTCGATCTCCAACTTGAAACTCTAAGTCAGTCGATGCTTATCAGCATAACTAATTATAATATGTATCTTGGCCGAATTTTTGGGCTTCTAAATAGACTAAATCAGAATTTTAAAATTTGCCTAATTTATTTTGGTTATTATCCTTTTTTTATTTGATTTAATTTGTAAAGTTATAAATAAATAAATACATATATTTCGGCTAAAGTTTATATATACAATTAGTAATTATTTTTCTTGTATAACATAAGGTATTTTAATCTTACAAAAATTTTATAATTGTCACATGTTGTATTTTCATAATTTCTAATATTAAAATGAAATTTATTTAAGCTTTTATGTAATTTTCTTGAATTAGGGGTATTTTGGTACTTTTACACTTGTTGAGATTTTTAAGTTTTACAACTTCTTCCCCTCTAAAAAAAAATTTTCGTCCTCGAAAATTGAAATGAACCGGAATGAAAACGAAATGAGAACGAAACGAAAACATACCGAACTAGACAAAGAAATGAGGATAACTAGCTCGCATAGACTCTTCGGTCTCCCAGGTAGCCTCACGCTCTGGGTGATTCTTCCAAAGAATCTTCACAAAAGGAATAACTTTGTTTCTCATGACTCTCTCTTACCGATCTCCTGAATGGATTCGGTTTTCCTTGGACAAGGACATATCAGGCTGAATCTGATCAACAAGGTAAGAATGGACATGCAATGGATGATTAATGGTATCCCCTCAAAAGAGACACATGAAATGAATCGTGAACGTGCGATAATGCGGAGGAAAGAGCCAAAAACGATAGAAACTTCTCCATACGTTCCAAAATTTCAAACGACCAATGAATCGAGGATAGGCTTGCCCTTGATCCAAAACGTTTAACTCCTTCTGAATGGCGAAAACTTTCAAAAATTACACGATCCTCCAACTTGAAAACCCCCCCCCTAGTCACGTCGATGCTCTATCGATTAACTCTTCTGTCGCAATCTAGCCTCTTTCAATTTCTCCTTAGCAACAGCCACTTTCTCATTAGTAATCTCGATAAGCTCCGGACCATCAATCAAACGCTCACCTACTTCATCCCAACAAATAGGTGCTCAACATTTCCTACCATACAAAAGCTCGAAAGGTGCAGCCTTGATGCTAGCATGCCAAATATTATTGTATGGCTAACTCCTCCAAGCACAAATATTCATCCCAACTACATGTCCATTCTAAAGCACAAGCCCTTTATCATATTTCTCCCCCCTCCTCTTTCCTCCAAGGTCTGAATAGTTCTCTCTATGGCAACTGACCATCTGTTTGAGGATGGAAATGCTGTTCTGAACTTAAGACGAGTTCCCATGCTTTCTGTAATCCTTTCCAAAAATGAGACGGAAAACTTCGGATCTTTGTCGGACACAATGAAGTCGGAAGTAACATGCTGATCTAACGATTTCCTGTCGGAAAAATCTATGCCAACTTACTATACCCTAGTTCTTCCGACATGGGTAAGAAATGAGACTGACTTGCGTTGCCGATCAACAACCACCCAAATCGCATATGTTCTTTTCTGAGGTAGTTAGCAACCAGTAACGAAATCCATGGAAATCTCATCCCATTTCCACATAGGAATCTCCAACGGCTGTAACAAACCACTAGCTCTCTGATGTTCAATTTTGACCTGCTGACAAGTCATACACTTGGATACAAACGTAGCCACATCTTGCTTCATGCCGTTCCACCAAAAGTACTGTTTCAAATCTCTGTACATTTTGGTTGAACCTGGATGAATAGTAAATGGAGAACTATGAGCTTCCATCATAACCTTCTCGCGAAGTGTCTGATCATTTGGAACACATAGCCTATCTTCAAACCACACAACGCCACCATCATCAACCCTGAACTCAGTATGTTTACCGTCTTCAACATTCTGCACAATAGCCCACAACTCACCATCGTCCCTTTGAGCTTCTTTGATCTGTAGCATGAGGTTAGACTCTATCCTCATACTCGCCCAATAGCCATCAGAACCTCGTACACATAGTTCAACATCCAAACGCTCTAAATCATGAAGGATCCTGGAATCAAAACAAGCTATCATCCCAGATTTTCGACTAAGTGCGTCGGCAACCACATTAGCCTTGCCCGGATGGTACTGGATGTTAGTGTCATAATCCTTCAGAAGTTCCAACCATCTTACTTTGTCTAATGTTAAGTTCTGCTGAGTAAATATATATTTGAGAATTCTTATGATCTGTAAATATATCAAACAAGCTTCACATACAGATGTGTCTCAGATCTTCAATGCAAAAAACCACAGCAAGCAACTCAAGTCATTGGGTTGGATTAATTTACTTCATAAGGCTTCAACTGTCTTTTGCGGTAGGCGTTCACCTTCCCATGTGATCACAAAACACAACCCAAAACCTTTCTTCGATGCATCACTGTATATCTGAAAACCACCGGAACCTGATGGAAGAGTCAATATCGGAGCAGACACCAATCTCCGTTTCAATTCCTCAAAACTCTCCTGACGCTCATCCGTCCACACAAACTTCTCACCCTTCCTCATCAGCTGGGTAAGGGGTAAAGCTAATCGGGAGAAACCCTCAACAAAACGTCGGTAATAACCAGCAAGCCCCAGAAAACTTCTCACTTCTCGTCTCCGTAGTAGTCTCGGCCATTTGGTGATAGCTTCAACCTTTGATGGATCCATAATGATGCGTTTGCACGATACCAAATATGACCAAGGAACGCGAACTTGCTTTACCAAGATTCTCGCACTTCGAAAAATTCGCATACAACTTATTTTGTCTAAGAATCTCCAACACATCCGTAGATGTTGCTCATGCATCTTCAGACTTAGAGTATACGGGATGTCATCGCATTAAAACAATAACGAACTTTTCATAGGTAACTCGTGGAAGATAAGGGATAATCAAATTCCATAAAACACAGCTGGAGGGCATTAGTCTGACCGAGCTTAACCAAGAATTCGTAGTGGCCATAACCGTACGATAAGCAGTCTTAGAATTATCTACTTCTCACTCGAAGCTGATGATAACCAGATCGCAGATCAATCTAGAAAAATATTTACCCCTTGCAAATTGGTCAAACTAATCGGCGAGTCGCTGAAGAGGATAGCGATTACGAATTGTAATACAGGTTGAGGTCATGAGGATATGCAATACACAATCCATGCTCACAATCCTTTTATTAAACAATAAGTCGGTGCTCCACTCCGGTGTAATAAATGGGTCTAATAAAGCCATTCTCCAACATCTCCTGTAGCTGTTCTTTTAATTCCTTCAATTCAACAGGTGCCATACGATATGGAGCCTTTGAGATAGGTTCAGCACTGGGAATTAACTCAATGCCAAATTCAATCTCTCTAGCCGGCGGAAGTCCAGGAAGTTCATCAGGAAAAACATCAGCAAATTCACGAACAACAGAAAGATTTTCAATATTAGGACTCTCCAAAGATATGTCCATAACAGAAGCCAGAAAACCTTGGCACCCATGAGAAATCAAGGTACGTGCCTTCATAGCAGAGATGAGCTTAACGGACTTAAGCGGTGAGGAACCATGATAAACAAATTCAGGTTGGCGAACGTTACCAAAGATCACAGTCCTAGCATAGCAGTCAATGGTAGCTCGATGAGAAGCCAACCAATCCATGCCAAGAATCACATCAAAGTCGAGCATATGAATAGGAAGTAAATTCGCAGGACGAATACGATCAGCAAAACGTAGAGGGCAGTTAACATATTCATGATCAATGAGCATGTGGTTCTTCATTGGGGTTGAAATGATTACACGTTCAATTAATGGTGTAGGATTCATATTAAGTTTCTTAGCAAATGTGGTTGATATAATAGAATGTGTAGCCCCAGTATCAAATAAAACGAAGACAGTACGATCATCAATGTAGAGATTACCGGTAATAGTACCTGAAGTCTTTGCCGCCTGATCACGAGTCGTAGCATAAACTCGTCCTGTAGTAGGAGGCAGTCTAGCAAAATCTGTTGGCATATTCTGCTTCTGCTTCGCTTGGGGACAATCCTTCACCTTATGTTGAGTAGACCCGCAAGTAAAACATCCCCCAGTAGCCTTATAACAAACACCTGGATGAGGCTTTCCACAGGTAGTACAAAGAGGTGGAGGAGGCAAAGTCTCAGTAGACCTCCTCTGACCTGCAGAACCTGAAGCATGACCCTGATTAAAATCTCGAGTTGACTGACCCCTGTGCTGGCGCTGGTTGTAGTTACCCTGACCCTGGCGGTCATTCCCATTCCTCCTCTCCCACCTCCCCCCCCCCTCCCCCCCCCCCCCCCCCCCTCACCCCCCCCCCCCCCCCCCCCTCCCCCCCCCCCCCCCCCCCCCCCCACCCCCCCCTACCCCCCCCCCCCCCCCCCCCCCCCCCCCTCCCCCCCCCCCCCCCCCCCCCCCTCCCCCCCCCCCCCCCCACCCCCCCCCCCCCCCCCCCCCCCCCCCCCCCCCCCCCCCCCCCCCCCCCCCCATCCCCCCCTCCCCCCCCACCCCCCCCCCCCCCCCCCCCCCCCCCCCCACCCCCCCCCCCCCCCCCCCCCTCCCCCCCCCGCCCCCTCGTCCCCCCCCCCCCCCCCCCCCACCCCCCCCCCCCCCCCCCCCATACCAGTAAACCTCTGATCCCTGACCCCGAAAATCCTGTCGTCTCGAATCATATCCCCCGTTCCTGTGACCCAGATGCTAAACTCTCTTGGTCCTGACGACCCCCTTTTACTCATGAATGCCCTGGTCATGACGACCCTTGTTCTCCTGTTGGCCCTGTCCCCTGTTCTGAATCCGATTACCATCTCTATCACGCTTATTTGAATTTCCACTCTCATGCAATAACTCAATGTTACGGGCAGCAGCCGCAACCTGCGCAACATTCGTATACTCCGTATTAACGATCCGGTCTAAAACCCACTTCTTTAACCCCCACTTGAAATGTCTAGCTTGCCTCGGAGCATCTCCAGCAGCAGTTCCAACAAAACTAGCCAACCTAGTGAACCTCTCCATGTATTTTCCCCAGAATTCTCTCGTCCAGCTTTGATATATCGACCCATACTCACGCTCATAACGTTGTTGTTCAGATGTCGGAAAATACCTGTTGTAAAAGATTTCACGAAAAGCAACCCAAGTACAAGTATCAGCAAAAGCATCGCCTCCAACCTGAGTACGCAAATGAGCTTTCCACCAGCTCAGTGCATCACCCTCTAGTTTAAACGCAGCAAGACGAGTCTTGAAATTGTCGGGACAACCCAAAACTTGAAACAACTTCTCCATATGCGTAATCCAGTCTTCTGCCTCGGCAGGAGTGACAGCAGACCGAAACGCAAGCGGCTTTAACTTAGTAAACCTTTCGATCAGGACATGAATCCCTTGGGGTGTAGCATCACCACCACCACCGCTACCACCTGAAGATTCAGCACCATTCCTGATGTCATTGGTGATCTGAGTCCTCAAAGCAGCCGTAAGGTTAGGGAGAGCATTGGCCACAGCAGCAGCAATCATGGCCTCGAAGTTAGGAACATCATCATCTGAGTTTCTACGGGTAGTCACCATCTGAACGATCGAGAAAACGATTAGCAAACGAAAACAAGATAGGTTACGGAAGAGAGTTACGCAGAAGGAACCTAATGTCTACCCAATCCTCACAGGTCATAGCCTAAGCTCTAAGGTCATAAGACCTCGTCATGATTAACCTGGCTCTGATACCATAAATTGTAACGCCCCGACCCAGAAGGGTAGAAGTATTACAAATATGGTGTGACATCAAAAGCATACACAATCATAACACAAGCATAAACAGCGGAAGTCTTAAATAAATAACCAAAGGAAATAAGTCAACATGACTTAAAGTACATAAGTCTCAAAGATAGACATATCCAAACGAAATAACAAATGTCTTGAAAAGAAACAATTCATATATCAAAGGTAAGATCTCTAGGGTAGTCCACACTCAGCACTCATAACCCAAAAGCAACCCCAGCTCCTAGCTTAGATACCTGCCGCAGGAAAAGAAAATGCGGCTGAGCTTACAAAGCCCAGTGAACAGATATATATAATCGAATGCAAAAGATAACGGAATAATCCAAAGGTATGATACAAGGTACAAAGGTATCATAATACATGATCAAAGGGATACAAATATAAGGTAAGACAAATCAGAATATCAAATCAGAGGGTAAGGTAAGATGATTAAAATCAAATTTGTTAAGTTCAATCACCAAGCCAAACATATCATTTTCCTAGTAAACATGGAGTCGCAGCTCCAAATGTGAAAGACGTGGATTTCACCCCAACATCAGTGCCAAAAAGTGATTATGATCTTTTCTATAAGTAAACATAATCTCTTAAACAAATAAGTTTATACATATCTTCTTTACAAATAATTGATACTTATCTTCATAAGTATTCTTGTTCTTCAATCAACCTTTATCTCTTCTCTGATATGTCTTTGATCTCATCTCTAACAACATTAATCCTTCCAGCAGTTGTAATTACTCAGCAGTTGTAACTGAGCACAAGCAACATTAACTACTTAGAAGTTTACTCTAGCAGTACTAACTTTAGTACTAGCAGCAGTAACTACTTAGTATATTTTCAGTCTTCATCTCTGAGCAGTCTTAACTTCTACTAGCAGCAGTAACTTTATACTAACAGTACTAATTATACTAACAGTAGTAACTAGCAGTAGTAACTTTATACTACCAGTACTAACTACTTAGCATAATTTTCATTAGTATTACCAGCAGCACTAAGTTATGCTTGACAAGCACTAAAAATAACCTGAGCAGTAGTAACTTCAAAGAATCAACTTGAAGTCTTTTAAACCCACACAATACCTCACCCAATACTTGATGTTCATCTTCTGAATCTTCAATTTTCTTCATTAAAAGTCTTCACCATCACCAGGAGGATGTATTTAAACACGTCATTGACCCTTTTTCCTGCGTTAATCATGAGCTTGTATTGCTAAGTTTATAAACGTTAACATATCTCATCTAATGATCATTTAAAAAGCTTCTTATTCAGCAGGTTTTGAGATTGTTTATTGGTGTAAGGGGTAATCTTTTTCTAACCAACATAAAGATATGTAGATTCTAAACCTTACCAAAGTGCACTCCACCAGTTATCAAACAACTTCCCAAACATTCACTTTGTACCCTTAGTAGATTTCTCATAAAACCCTTTTTTCACTTTTATGTCAGGTTCAAACATTACTTTCAAATCACCCCATAACATTCTTACATAATCCTCCTCTGACCTTGTATTCCTATGTTTAGATTTAAACAACTTCCAAATGGTCTCCAAGTCTTCTTTATCAATACCCTGAAGCAATCATTATCATGTATGAATACCTTTTGAGCTTCCATCAGCCCGTAATCATTAAAGTAATCCCATCCTATCCATCTTATACAATCTGGTATTTCAAAAATCACTGGAGGCTTAGTAGCACTAGAGGATAACATCAATTGCTACCTCAACATATTTAAGCTATCTCCATATGCCTTTTCATCTCTACGTGCCTCCTCATGATCATCTTTTTCAACTTCTACCTGCCCCAACTATCTTTTAGCTTCCTTGACATATTAGATTTAAGATCATCCCCCTGCTCTTTTAAGCTTATCCTCTATTTTCTTGACTTAACTTTACTAGGTTATAACGTGGTTCTTACTTGACGTTTACTTACTTTACTTACTTAGTCTTACTGCCGTTTCACAACTCTGAATTCAGTGTCCACAAAAGTATTTAACTCTTTTTTCATTTCCCTTATCAATACAACAGTCTGGAGTATCACATAGCTTTTATACTCTTCAACTGACTATGTTATTTATCCAGCCAAATTGCTTCAAATAGGTGTAACATTTGAGTTTCTCTAATGAGCTTTAGTAGGTGGCTTCTGGCGTTCTTATCTGTCTTGCATGCGGTCTACGGTAAGAAGCATTTAACAAAGTGTAGTCCTTTCGTATCTTTTTCGTGTGTGAGCTCTACAAATCAGTTGAGATCTGTTATTCTTTTTATCATCGGAGGTTTTAATTTCTATCGCCGTATCATTTATGGGCTTTGTTAGTTTGTGCCTTTTTATGATGTGTTGCTAATTTTCAAGTATGATTTATACCTACCTTGTTTTCTGGCTTAGTATATTATTTTTAATTCATTTACATTTACTATGGATGTATTGTTTTGAGTTTTTATATCAAGATCTCTAATTAAAAATCTCCTACAATTCAAAGCCATCCTCCTCTATGATCTATCCCAACCGACTTTCTCACGCCACAGCTTATAATCTCCATCCAGAGCAACCCTACACCTCTAGTATCTCTCCTCTACTTCAAAAGGAGCACTACTTACTCACACTACGCCGCCTCCCCACACCATTCTTCATTCGACTTTGCCTTTATCTTTTACATGTGTAAGTTGTGATTGTGAAGAAGAAAATACTTTTGTAGATGCAGGTACGTGTTCTTCTTGATTATGAAATATAATTCCCTAGCCCTTTGTCTAACAGATGTAACTGTTGTAGCAGCAGTTGTAACAGGCTTGGGTTTTGTAGTTTTGATCTCAATCAAAGTTTGAGCAATAGTCAATTCGTCTAGAATTACAACACTGGCACTAGCAATAGTAACTACTTCAGCAGCACTAACTAGAATTAACTTTGTAGTTGTAGCAACACTAACTACAGGCTCTTTAACCACCTTTTCAAACTCAATTTCCTACTTTTCCAAAACACCTGTATCAAACATCAGGTTTTCATCATTCATCTCTTGAGTCTCATTCACCAAAGTTACTTCTGCATCAGCATCAAGATCTTTAATTTTCCTTCCCTGTTTGGATGCATCCTCCTAAGCACCTAAACTGACATCAACAGAGGATTCTACCCTGCTAGAGGAACCAACCTTTCTTAACCTTCTTAGCCCTGAAGTTCTTAACTTTCTTTTCTTTTCCAACTGCTTGACTCTCTTCTTTAAACTGGTAATCTCCTTTGCTTGAGCAGTCTTGGCTTTCTCCAAATCAAGGACCATCTCTTGTAAGTTGGTACACAAACTCATTAATTCAGCAAGTTGCATTATATCCTCACCACTTGGAGGTGGATCATAGGTAGGGATAGAGACATGTTCCTCAAGAGTAGTCTCTTTAGTAGTAGGCTCTGTAGGAGTATTGTCCTGCCTTTGTTTACTTCTTGATTTTTTCTTTTGAGGTTTTGAGGATGATTTTGAGTATAATTGGCATGGAAAGTGAATCAGTAGAGTAGCTGAATCTGCACACAGTATGTAATACCATTTGAACCATCATTGTGGGAGAAAATGTGTAAACCCTTCCATAAAAACCCTTGCATGGTCTCTCATGGTTATCAAACACCTTCCTTGGTAAGGGAGGTGTAACAAAAACCCTTTTGTGCTTGACATTCCCTCTACTTGTTTGTCTAAGGAGACTTGCACAAATCTTGGTACATGAGAATATTCCACCCCACCATCTAAGTTCTTCACCATATTATCAAAAATGTACTTGGAAAGGTTGAATTTTTAGTTTGTGGCAAGACATATGATAGCAGATGCCATAGTGCTACTAAATTCATTCCAAGAGGTAGTCTTAGCACTAAGGTAATGGCATTAGGTTATGGATGATAATTTCCATTAGGAAGAGTAATAAAAGCTTGATGATAAAAATGTAAGCTTTTGAGTAAGATTTTCATACCCCATTCTTTCCAATTCTACAAAAATGATAGCAGTGGGTAGACAATATGTTCCTTCGGCATCATCCAACTTAAGATCACTCCTTATACTTGTCTCAGAGATGATTACCTTTTTCTTATCTACTAGGGCTTGTATCTAACATTCCCCATTAACAGTTTTTACCTTAGCAGATATCTAGAACTGTTCAATATAGGTAGTATAAATGGTTGGATTGACCGTTAACGTATATTGGATAGAACTTACATTTAGAAAATCAATAATTTTTCATATAAAATATATTTTCTTAAACCCATTACCTTTCTTCGGGCTTCTTGGTGAAGGGGAATGTTGACATGGGTGTGTTGTGTAGGTAGTTTGGTTTGGGAAAGGGACTCCAAAATACGCAAGCATGTCCAAATTGTGAGTTTTTCAAGCAAACATTATGGTCGACATTGTGATGGTTTATGAAATGATTCAAGATGAAATTTGAGATTAGGGTTTATGATTAGAGAGGAATAGACAAGGTGTAAAAAATCAAACTAATGAGTGATTGAAACCCCTTAATCAAGTATTTAGCAACTCACCCCAACAACATTAACTGAACTAGCAGCATTAAGGTTATGCCAACAATATTAACTAACCCAGCAAGTTTTTATGCCTGGCACATTAACTTATGTCCTAAAGTAGTAAGTTAATGCCTAGCAGCATAAACTAATACGGGAAGTAGTAAATTAAGCCTAACATCATTAATTTAAGCTTAGCAGCATTAAGTTTTAATCTGAGCAACATTAACTTTAAGACACCAGCATTAGCCCTAATTTCTTTCCAAAAAGAAATTCCATCATCAATTATGATTCTTACAAGCTCTCTTTCTGTTTTTAATCTCACTATATCTCTCATTTCTTTTTCTCACCAATTCACTCTATCTGTTTTTATATCACACAACTCTCTTTCTATTTTTCAGCTTACTATATCTCTTATTTCTTTTTCTCACTTAATCACTCTGTTTGTTTTTATTTCACAAATCTCTCTATTCTTTAAGCACACCATATACAACAATGTTTGTACAATGTTCCTTAATTCCAATAGTTTCAATCTGTCCTCCCCACTCCTAAGTGTGTTAACACATGAGAGAGTTGGATCATTGGACTATTACCATGCATCTCAAACCTAGTTTAAGCTTCTGCACCCCCCAATATGGTAACTTGGCACCTAGGACCACTACCTGAATGAGTTCCCTAAGGAAGAGATTCATTAAGTGTTGCCATAGATTGGGTCTTATTAATGTTACTATTGTCCTGCTCTGCTTCTAAGCTAGAAGCAGTAGTGGCAGCCCTTTCCATTCTGTCTTCCCACTCCTTATACGGTCACTCATCTGCAACAAGGGTAAAGAGTCACTAACTGAGATACTCAGTGGTCCTTTTGGCTTTCCTAGGTTTTTAAGTCTTTTTGGGTTAAGATTGTGATAGAACAGTGATTGGTTCAAGATTAGATAGTGATACAGTTGTGGATGTGTGTTGGGGTTCAGTAGGATTTCTTGAACCTTCACCCACTTCTACTTAATGATACATTCCTTTTCATCCAATCTTAATTAACCTCCCCTCAAACAATACCTCAAAGATTAAGTAATCTAATGCTAGTAATCAGAAAGTTAAACTTGCTAACATCAAAAGCCTTTGTGAGAAAATTTGCAACATTGTGGTCCAGAGTGAATCTGAACGACTTGAATCAACTTCTTCTCATAAAAACACAGATGAAATGGTACACCCCTTATTTCAATGTGCATAGTTATAGAAGAAACACTAGAATCTATCACAATAACAAATGGTGCCAGTTCAACATTATCAAGTGAAGTCCTTGGTGTTCCATGAAGTATTTAACCCTAAACAAAGCATTTGATTTTGGAAAACCATAACGACAATCCTGCCCCACAACAATTAGCAGTAGCAAACATACTACATGCTTTCATGTAGTAAGAGTCTGCAACTATAGTCTGCTTTTTATACATTCCCATTAATTATACCCTTTTAAAACCCAAGAAATTGACAACCTCCCTGTTGTGGATTACCTGTCAAGGAGTGCTAGCCTCCATCATAAACACTATCAAAACAGGCTTCACAGACCAAATGAGAATTCTTCTAGATGATAAATAACCAAAGGCCTAATTTAGAGGTTTAATGCATCCTTTCAAATCACTAAAGATCCATATTTTCTCACACGTTCAAATGAAGGGATATAAGTCCCATTTAGTGGGGGGTGTAACACTATGGAAACCTAGGCACAAAATCACACACATCAAACAATACAATGTCAGACAGGCCTAGAATTGTTATAAGGTACATCAATGGATCCAATCAAAAAATCAATATAAGTGGTGAAACAAGCCCACCATTCGCCCACATCCTCAGCTTTCTTTTCTATCCAATTCAAATGAATTTTTTGAATTTATCCTTGTTTAAAAAACATGGCCATGTTAGACTCTAAATGGATAGTGTTTTTGCTGCCTTTATATATGTGGTAAAAAAATCAAAAACATACTATCTTTTTCTTTCTTCTCTTCAATATAACAGCCTTGTTCATAATATTAATTTATGTCTGGCTAAATTGAATATAACATCATCTCTCTTCTCTTCACAGTTGTAACTAGTAAATCTAAACGAAGATCTTGCGCCACCCAATAAGATACATCCAATAAATAATAACTCTTGATGCCACATTAGATCACAAAATCCCGCCCTGCTCAAGATTCAAAACAACACCTAAAAACTTCTTTTGTATACCCAAAGTATGATAACAATCAACATGATCATAACATGTAATCAAAACGGCTAACCCCCGCAGTCCATCTTGATGAACAAATTTTTAAAATTCTATAAGTTTCCTACCCACTTATCCTGTATCCCTGTTTCCAATAAGTAGTGGGGGTAGAAAACAAGGACTCATACCGCAGGCATAATAAGTGAGGCAAGAAGTGTGGTGATATGTCCATAAAAGCCCATCAATACCGACCTAAATACCCCCACACCAAGTCCGCAAATTCCAAAACACCCAAAACAACCACCCACACTACCCCACATATCCCCAGCCCCACTAACACTTACATCAATTATTCTTCAAAACCTACCCAACCCCCTACCCCCCCCCCCCCTCCACCCCTTCTTGTTATGATTCTATTTTGATTCCCCCACGCACTCACTAACACTGCAACACACCCCATATTCCCCACACACCCCCGTTTCCCCACAACAACATATCCAACTGTAGCCCCCATAACAGTTCCCCAGACCCATCATAAAAACGCCCCACACAACAACCACCAGCCAATCAAACCCCAAACCTCAACCAATGAAACCCATGCCCATCCTCCCTCCCCCCCTCCCCCCCCCCAACACAACGCTACCACAACACGCCAACCCACCCTCACACCCCTCGTTTCTCATAATCAAATTTCCTTCACTTTTATAAGTTTTTCATAGTGTAAGGTCAATAACCTATGTAAAAAGGGGACCTTCTATCAAGTGCAATTCAGCTCCCAGTACCCTACCAAATCCCCCCACATATTAAATCTAACAACTAAACTTACTGATACTCTCACAATACTCATATTTGTAGTTATTCTCTCTACACCCAATTAGTTCTAAATAAAAGCCCTCTTCTATCTTCCCTCCTTATGCCTTTAGGAAGCTCCCATCAAAGCCACTTCCAAACCATATTGAAGAAACCCACACTTAGCTACTAACAGCTCCACTTGCATAGCTTCACACGTACTAACATCAAATACAATCTCTTCTAATACCGATGAGTAACTTTCATCGTCGAAGTGTAACACCTGATTTAGGGATTAACATATTTGAGTGATAAAAAACGGCAAATACGTGCATTTAAGCAATATTATTATTTTACTTTTGATTTTAGTACTTGACTACTCCCTACAAATCAGCATATTTTAATAAGAATGTAACTGTCCCTTATTGATCACTGTTCTACCAAACTATATAAATGTAAAGAAAATCTGGTGGGGGCGATGCAGGACCCCCAGGTGTTGTTGGTTTTTGATGGTGGAGAGTGGTGTAATGGTTTGGGGTGGTGTTCTGGTGTTTGATATGTGGATTGAGTCTATGATGTTTTGTTGAGATTGGGGTGTTTTTTTGTTGAATGATGTGGAGGGGGTGTTGGTGGTGTGGGTGTTATATATTATGTGGTTAGGGGTGTGGTGTGTATTGGTGTATTGGTTTTTTTAAGGTTTGTTAATGGGTTTTTTTTATTTGGGGGGTTGTGCATAGATTTATGTTGGTTGGGTTATGGGGTTTGGGGAGGTGTGGAGTTGGTTGTGTTTTCGGTATTATGGAGGTTGTGAGTTTGGTACATTTGGGGGTTTTGGGGGGGTGTTTGTGTGTGTGTTTTTATGGTGGAAATCATGGCGTGTGGGGTTAGTGGGTGGGGGTGGATTTGGGGGGGGGGTGGGTGTTTGGTGGTGTGGCGTTGTTGGGGGTGGGTGTATGTGGGGTGGTTGGGATGGGTAGTATGGGTTGTTTCGAGGATGTGTTTTATTGGAGGGTTGTGTTGTGGATTACTTGTTATTGTGGTGTGTGTGATGGGTTGGGGGGGTGTTTGGTGTGTGGGGTTGTCTTGGGTGTTATGTGTTGTGGGTTTGTGGTTGTGAGTGGGGGCGGGGGTTGTGGTGTTTGTTTGGGGGGTGGGGGGTTGGGGGGTGGGGTGTATGGGTGTGGGGTGGGGGGTTGATTGGGTTTGTGGGGGTTGGGGTGGGTGGGGGTTGGGGGTGTGGGTGGGGTTTGTGTTGTGGGGTTAGGTGTGTGGTGGTGTGTTATTGGGTTTGGTTGAGGGGGGGGGGGTGGGAAGGTGGGGACTTGTGTGTTAGTAGTGTTTGAGGGGGGGGTTTGTTTGAGTATTGGGGGGTGGGTGGGGGGTTGGCGGGGGGGGTGGGGGGTTTAGGGGGTTGGGGGGTTTGGTGGATGTGTAGGGTGGCGTGGAGGATGTTTTTAGGTTTATGGATGTTGGGGGTGTTTTGAGTGGTGTGTTGATTGGTTGGTGGTATGTGGGGGGGATGGGGGGGTAGGAGGTGGTGGATGTAAGGGGGTGTGGGGGGGTTTTGGGTGGGGGGGGGGGGGTATACAGTTGTGGCGGGGGGTGTTGGGGGTTAGGTGTGGGGTGGTCATGTTAGGGGGGGATTTGGGGGGGGTTTGGGGCTGATTTGTGGTACAGGGGGGATTAAGTAGGGGTGATGGTCACGGTCGCTTGATTTTAGATAGATGAGGAGTGGGGGGGGGGGTGTGGTTAGGGGGTATGGTGCTGGTTTTGGTGGCGGTTGGGTGGTTTTTGGGGTCTTAAGTTGTTTTGGGTGGGGGGGGGGAAGGGGCTGTGTGGCGGGGGGTGGTTTGGGGGGTTGGGTGATATGGATATGTTGTCTAGGGAGTTTTTTTTGTATTGGTGGTGACATTTCAGGGGATAGGGGAGATACTTATTTGGGGGTTAGGAATGGTGGGTGTAGAGTTTGTAGACGTACAGCGTCTGGTGGTAGGGGAGTGGGTATATAGTGTTGGGATGTGATGATTTCGCGTCTGATTTGGTATGTGATGTTGTTTGGTTTGGGTGGGGGGTTATGGTTGTAGAGGGGTGGGACTTGTTGAGGGGTGGGGCGTGTTGTTTTGTGTTTATAGGTGGGGTGATATTGTGTAGGAGGCGTCGGAGATGTTTTGGATGTTGATAGTCAAGGGAGGGGTGTGAAATGTTTTGGGGGTAAGTGGGTGGGGGTTTAGGGTTTGGGTGTGGGGTGGGGGGGGGGGGGTGGGGGTTGGTGGGGGTGGTATGTGGGGGGGGGGGGGGGGTTAAGATTTTGTGTTGATGAGTGTGGTGGTGGGGGGGAGGGTGTGAGGGGGGAGGGAGTTGGGGGGAGTGTGGGTGGGGGGGTTGGGGGGGGGTTGGGTAGGGGGTGGTTGGGGGGGGTGGGTTGGTGGGGTTCTGGTGTGGTGGGCAATGAGGTGGGTGTTTGTGTTTTTGGTGGGTGGGATGTAGTTTGTTGTCATACAGTTAGGAGATTGTATATGGCATTTTGTGGTTGTTGTGTGTGGTTTTTTGGGGTGGGTGGTTTGGGGGGGGGGGGGTGTGAGGCTGGGGTGGGGGGGGTGTGGGGGTGCCGGTGGGGGGGGTGGTCGGTTTCGGGGGGGAAGGGGTTGGGGGGTATATGATGTGTGTGGTTGGGGTGTGGGGAGTGTGGTGTGGGGGCGGGGGGGGGGTGGGGGAGGGGGGGTGGGGGGGGGTGTTTGGCGGAGGTGGGGGGGGGCGGTGTGGGGAGGGGGGGGGGTGGGGCGCGTGGGTGGTGGGGGGGGGGCACGGTACTGGGTATTTGGTGTATCTTGGGGGGTATGGCAGGGTTGTTTAATATGGGGTGGATGGTGGTTGGTTGGGAGTGGATGGGGTGGGGGGGGGGGGGGATGTTATTGGGGGTGGTGAAGGTGTGTTTTTGTGTTGGGGGGGTTGGGGTATTATATAGGTAGGGGGTGGGGGCGGTATGGAGAGGATTTGCGGTGGGTATTCAGAGCGGATATAGGGGGGCGTAGGGAAGGTGATATGGTTGGTGAGCGGAGGGGGAGTCGAGTGGGGTGGGGGGGGGTGGGGGGGGGATGGGGGGGGGGCAGGTGCGGGGCGGGGGGATGGGGGTTAAGGGGGAAGTGTGGGGGGGTGTGTATGAGGTGAGTGGTGGGGAGGGGTTGTGGGTATGTGTAAGGACTTGGTGGGTTTGCTGCGGGGTGGTGTGGGGGTTATATTTCTGTTGGGGAGGGTGTCGGGTGGGTCAGTAGTATCACTAGAGAGTTAGTGCGAGGGGGTGGTGGTATAGCTGTTGTATATGTTCTGTGATGAGTTGGGGTGGTAGTGCTTGATGGTTGTGTGCTGGGGTGAGCGTTGGGTGGGCGATTTGGGGTGCGTTCTACAGTATAGGGGTTTATATATTGTCTTTTATAGATGTGTATTTTTAGTGTGATGGTTATTATGTGGTTATATTAATATTTATTTAGATGAGTCAAAGAAGATATTGGGCGTTAGGTAAGTTTTTAGTGTGGCGAGGATGAGATAACATTTGTGGTGGGTTGTGAAGATTGTAGGGCATTGCAGTTGAGTGATTATGGGGTGTGATCATTGAGTGTTGTGGGGGACTTAAATGGTTGAGTTGTCAGCTGAGGTCTGAACTTGCGTTTTCTATACTAGGTTCTTAAGATTGATATATTAGTCTGTAGTGGGATGAAGGTGGTCATGTTGAACGAGTATTCATGGGATGATGGTCTAGTATATCTTGTTATTTATCTATACAGTTTATTTTGGGGTGGTCTGAGAGTGTTGGTTGTTTGCTGAGCTTGGTATGTTTTTACATACGTATGGGGGGGGTTGACGGGGTAAGGGGTCTTGGGTTGATGGTACAGTTGATTGGGGGGTGATTGATCTCGGGTGTAGTGCAAGGATTGATGGGGGGGATAGGATACTAGGATTTTGTTGTTATGTGCAGTAGGGGTTTGTGTTGTTGAGGTGGGTATGGGGACTCTTTGACGACACACAATATGTATGATGTGAGTCAAGCATAGAGTGGCATAAGGGTTGTTATGATTAGGAATGGGGTTTGTGGGTTTCTGAAATATGCTGGTTTGTACCTGGACAGTAGTGTAGCTTGTTGGGGTGGGGGGCGGGCGTAGTTTTGGGGGGGGGTTAGTGTGAATTAGGGACGGTGGAGGGGGTGTATATGGAGTCGTGTCGGCGTGGGTGTAGGGGGGTGTGGGGGGGGGGGGGGGACGGATGACCTTTGGATGTTGGGGGGTTGGGGGGGCGGGGAAGACGGCGCGTGACGTAGAGTTTCTGAGACAATCGAGTGCAAGGCCGTAGAGGCGTGTGGCGGTTTTCGCGGTGTGTGTGGGGGGATGATGACGAGGAGTAGGGAAGGCTGCGGGAGTAGGAGGGAGGAGGGAGTCAGGCGTGTAGCGGCGGAAACGATAGGGGGGGCATTGTGGGGTGGAGTGGGGGATCGGCAGATGGGACGTTGGGGTTATCTTGGCGGGGGGAGTGGAGGGTGGACGCCAAGGTGCGAGGGGTCAGTTGTGTCATATTAGATACAGTCAAGGGGAGGAGGCGTGCGATTAGTGGGAGTACGTGGTGGGGGGTCGGGACTGCTAGGGGTCGGAGGCACGGGGGCGGAGGGTACGGGGGTGGGATACATTGTGACTGTGGGGGTGAGGGGGGTGGGTGGGGGGGGTGGGGGAGGGGGTGGTTGGAGGGGGTCGGGGGGGGTTGGTGTCTGTGGCGTAGACTATGTTTGTGTCACAGGAGTCAGGTGGAGTCTGGGCTAGGGGGGTGGTAGACGTGATTTGTAGTGGGTGTGCTCGGTAGGAATCTTATTGATTTATACAATCATGGCGTCTGAGCGCTATGTAGAACTCCCTCAAGGACTATGGGGGGGGGCGGGGGAGGGGGGGATGATAGCGATTGTTTGGGGGGTAGGGGGGGGGGGGGTGGTAGTGTGGTTGGCCCACTAGGCGCGTATATGATTTGGTGTATCCTCTGACTAGCGCTTGGTTGGGTCGGGAGTGATAGAGGATGCCTATGTGCAGGACATAGGGATGGTTTTCTGATTTTATTTGTGTTTATGGGGCGAGCGTAGGTTCTAGACCGGGGACGGGCGGGGAAGACGGTTTGTGGAGTGGAGTGGGGGGGTGGGGGGGAGGCATGTGAGGGGTAGAGGGGTGGGTGGGAGGGGGGGGGGGGGGGGGGATAGGGGGGGGGGGGGGGGGGGGGGGGGGGGGGGGGGGCGAGATGGGGGCGGCAGCGAAGGGGGGGGGGGGTGGTGGTGGGGGGGGGCGAGGACTCGGTGGTGGGGATGGGGGGTGCTGCGGAGGTGTTTGGTGGTGGCGTGAGTGGAGGCGCGGAGGGTTTGGTGTGGGGGACGGGGGAGGATGGGTAGTTGGTGATGGGTAGTAGGGTAACTAAGGTGTGGTACTATGTGGATAAGAGGTCAGGGGATCGGGGAAATAAGTATGAGTAGAGGAGGGAATCAGGTAGTGTGTGAGGTAAGGCAGCACAGGAGGTGCGCATGTTAGTAGATGGTATAGTTCTAAGGGTTCATTAGTGAGTTGAGAGGGTGATAGAGAGTGAGTGTTCTTGCGCGGCTAAGGTGTTCAAACTATGATTGTTGGTTGTGGGTGTGTAGGTGTACAGTGGGGGTGGGTGGGTATGGTTGTGGAGACATAGCCTTAGAGCGATGGCAGCGGTGTCTGTGTGAGCAGGGGGTAGTGTGAAGGACGTTACTGAACATTGGTCTGTGCATGGTTGTTGTACTTAGTTTATGCGTAGGCCAGGGAGAGAGAGGGGTATGGGTAAGTGGTGGTTAGGGTGTATGGGTGTAGTGGGATTACGGTGTAGTGGCGTTAGCTATATAGTGTGGAGTGCGGTCGGGGTGCGGGGGTGGCGATGTTGGGTCGGTATGTAGTTCATGTGGTTATTTCTACTTGAGGGGAAGGTTTTGCGTTCGTTTGCGGAGAGGCTATGGAGGTGTGGTGGGCGGGTATAGGTATAGAGAGTGACGTGGATCTGGGTCTTTGTGGCGGTTGGTTTTTGTAGGGTGGGGTTCTGATGCTGTGTTCGAGGACGGGGTGGGGCTTTCTATTAGTGGGTGTATATGGTTGTTGTAGTGGGGTGGTATCCTTGGGGGGATTGATTTGGGTTTTTGACTTTGGGTGGCGGATGGAAGAGTGTGGGGGGGTGACACGTAGGGGGGGGGGGGGAGGGTTCACATTTTGTTTTAGTTTTTATTATTGGGCGTAGTAGGGGAGTTTATGGTGAATATCTTACGGGTGGTAAGAAGGGGCGTTTTATCTGGTTGAGGGACCGGGGGAGGAAAGGGGGTGGGGAGAGGGGGCAGGGTAAATCTTTTAATCTCTATATTAAATAAAGTCAGGGAGAGAGAGAGATCTGGTCGTGTTGACAGAGATTTTACTGGGGGTTCGAGGGGGGGTGTTTGAGGTTTGGGGGGGTTGATGGTTGTAGTGCGTATTCATTATGGTCGTTGGTGGGTGTTTGTGGGTTATTTTTTGGGACTTTGTGGTGTAGGATGGGCTGTTTGTCAGGGTAGGGTGTGTGATGGGGTGATGGGTAGTAGGTGATGTTGGGGATATTGATGATATCTTGGTGGGGTAGGTGGACGGTGGGGAGGTGGTTTATTTTGAACTAAATCATTTATCTCTTATTTGTATTTGCTAACAATCAAGCTTCCAAAAGCCTTTTATGTAGGTATCCTTGTTCTACCTTGACGATAATTTTGTAACATGGAAACATGGAAGATGTAACTATGTATTTATATTACAATTTTGTGGTGTCTTACGCAGAAGGAGAACAAGGTTGAATCCTATTATGTGCACATGTATATGGATGTTCAGTGGATATCATGCATTTATGCTATGGGACTACGAAGAAGGGTGCGAGTTAATGTGGTATGTTGAATTTTTGGAGCAGTTATGTATTGGCACACGAGAGTTATATATGTCGTGACTATAGGGGAGGCTAATATCTTCTTAGATTGAAGACAATAGTTACAGGACAGAATGATGATTGAGTGATCTTAGTCTCTTTCATTAGCCACAGAGCAAATATACGGCAGATATTAATTTGAGAATGAATATTTGGGTGTGATTTTACACACTAATAGAAGGCCCCAGAGAGGAAGCAGAGCAGGAACACTCCGAATATAGACTAACAAGGGCTAGATGAAACATGAGTGAAGAGGAAGAATGCTATTGAAGATACATGTTCACTTATATAGAATATTGATAGGATTCATTGATTAAACTTTATCTGTGATTTACTTCTATGTTGCCTTGGACTATATTAGTTTGTGATGGTGTGAATGTTTGTGCTTGTGCAAGGAGGAACCAGTAACACCCAAAGAAGGAACTACACAAAACCTACATCGCAGTGAAAATGATCCTTTAATATTTAAAAAGATAACCTAAATTAGGCCTTTGGTATCCTAGAGATTCACCAATTGTACTTGGAAGCCATTTTGATAGTGATATGCTGGAGCTAGCTTGACAGGAAAACCCAACATAGGTTGTACAATTTCTTTGTTATAAAGGGTTAAAGTTCATGGTAAAGAAAAAAGCAGATGGAAGTATGAGACCTACAACTTGAAGCAGGAGTATGTTGCAACTAAAGCAAATTGTTTTGGGGCAGTGTTATGATCAAAATCAAATGCTTGATTATGGGTCAAACTTCAGAAAACAACAAGAACTGCACATTGAAATGAAACACCATTTGTATTGTGAATAAACTAGGTGTTTCATTCTAAAACTCAGCACATTGAAAATAAGGACCATTTCATTTCATCAGAGATTCAAAGAGAATAAGTTGCATCAAGTGATCAAGATTCACACAGACCACAATGTTTTGCAGATTTCTCACAAATGCTTTTGAATTTAGCAAGTTTAAAAAAAACTTTACTGATATGCTGCATTGGATTACTTAATCTCCTGAATGTATTAATTGTGGGAGGTTAATAAAAGATTGGATGGAAGGGAATGTAACATTAAGCAAAAGTAGTGAAGGGTCAGGAACAACCAAACTGAACCCAACACAAGATACATCCACAATTGTATCACTAACAATCTTGAACCAATCAATGTTCTATCACAACCTTAACCCAAAAAGACTCAAAAACCTAGGAAAGCCAAAACAGGACCACTGAGATATCTTAGTCTAGTGGACCTATTCACCTTGTTGCAGATGAGACCGTTTATAAGGAGTGGGAAGACAGAATGGAAAGGGCTGCCACTACTGCTTCTAGCTTAGAAGCAGAGCAGGACAATAGTAACATTAATAAGACCCAATCTATGGCAACACTTAATGAATCTCTTCCTTAGGGAACTCATTCAGGTAGTGGTCCTAGGTGCCCAAGTTAACAAATTGGGGGTGGTCAGAATCTTAAACTAGGTTTGAGGCTGCATGTAATAGTCCAATGATCCACCTCTCTCAAGAGTTAACACACTTAGAAGTGGGGAGGACAGCATGAAACTAATGAAATTAATGGAACATTGTACAAAATTGTCTGAATTGGTGAGCTTAAAAGAATAGAGAGATTTGTGAAATAAAAACAAACAGAGTGATTAAGTGAGAAAAAGAAATAAGAGATATATAACTGAAAAGATAAAAGGAGTTGTGTTATCTAAAAACTGATAGAGTGAAATTGGTGAGGGAAAAAAAGAGAGATATAGTGAGATTAAAAACAGAAAGAGAGCTTGTAAGAATCATAATTGATGATGAAAATTCTTTTTGGAAAGAAATTAGGGCTAATGCTGGTGTCTTAAAGTTAATGTTGCTCAGATTAAAACTTAATGCTGCTAAGCTTAAATTAATGATGTTAGGCTTAATTTACTACTTCCCGTATTAGTTTATGCTGCTAGGCATTCACTTACTACTGTTAGGCATAAGTTAATGCTGCCAGGCATAAACTGCTGGGTTAGTTAATATTGTTAGGCTTAACTTAATGCTGCTAGTTCAAGTTAATGTTGTTGAGGTGAGTTTCAAATCCTTTTCGATTAAAGGGTTTCAATCACTCATTTCGTTTTATTTTACACACACCTTGTTAACCTCTCTAATCTAAACCCAATAACACAATTTCATCTTTTAAACATCCAAAAACCCATCACAATGTCGACCCTAAAGTTTGCTGAAACTCACAATTTGGTTGCGTTTTTTGGAGAAGCCCGAAGAAAGTAATGGGTTTAAGAAAATTATTGATTTTCTAAATGTAAGTTCTATCCAATATACGTTAACGGTCAATCCAACCATTTATACTACCTATATTGAACAGTTCTAGATATCTGCTAAGGTAAAAACTGTTAAAAGGGGAATGAATAGATACAAGCCCTAGTTAGATAAGATAAAAGGTCACATCTCTGAGACAAGTATACAGGAGTGAATCTTAAGTTGGAGAATGCCGAAAGGAACAATATTGGTCTACCCACGGCTATCATTTTTGTAGAATAGGAAAGGATGTGGTATGAAAATCTTACTCAAAAGCTACATTATATAAAGCTTATTTCTACATCCTAAAGGAAATTTCCAATACCCATACCAAGTAACTGCAATAACCTTAGAGCTAAGTACTACCTGTCTGGAATGACTTAGTAGCACTATGGCAATGCGAACATAGTGTCTTGCGCACAAACAAAAAATCAACCTTCTCAAGTACATTTTTGATAATGATCGTTGAAAACTTAGATGGTGGGGTAAAATTTCTCATGTACCCAAGATTTGTGCAAGTCTTCCTAGACAAACAATTAGAGGGAATGTCCAAGCACAAAGGGGTTTATGTTACACCTTCCCATACCAAGAAGGTGTTTGCTAACATGAAGAGACCATGCAAGGGTTTTTCTGGAAGGGTTACACCACTATTCTCCACAATGATGGTTCAAGCTATAACATACATGGGTGCAGATTCAGCTACTCCTACTGATTCCCATTCCATGCCCATTATCACTCAACCATCATCCTCAAAACCTCAAAAGAAAAAATCAAGAAAGAAACAAAGGAAGGACAGTGCTCCTACAGAGCCTACTACTAAAGAGACTACTCTTGAGGAACATGTCTCTACCCCTTTAATATGATCCACCTCCCAGTGGTGAGGATAGAATGCAACTTGCTGAATTGATGAGTTTTGGGTACCAACCTACAATAAGAGGTCCCTTGATTTATTGGGAAAAAAGCCAAACTTCTCAAGTACAAAGGAAGATTACAGTTTTTAAAGAAGAGAGTCAAGCAGTTGGAAAAGAGAAGGAAGTCAAGAACTTCAGGGCTAAGAAGGTTAAGAAAGGTTGGTTCCTCTAGCGGGGTAGAATCCTTTAATGATGCCAGCTTGGGTGCTAAAGAGGATGCATCCAAATAAGGGAGGAAAATTAAAGATCTTGATGCTGATGCAGAAGTGACTTTGGTGAATGAGACTCAAGAGATGATTGATGACAACATGATGTTTGATACAGGTGTGTTGGAAGAGCAGGGAATTAAGTTTGAAAAGGTGGTTGAAGAGCCTGTAGTTAGTGTTGCTACAACTATAAAGTCAATTCCAGTTAGTGATGTTGAAGTAGTTACTACTGCCAGTGCCAGTGTTGAAATTCCAGATGAATTGACTCTTGCTCAAACTTTGATTAAAATCAAAACTGCAAAACCCAAGCCTGTTACAACTACTGCTACAACAGTTACATCTGTTAGACCAAGGGCTAAGGGAATTATATTTCATGATCAGGAAGAACAAGTACATGCATCTACAAAAACATTTTCTTCTTCACAATCACAACTTCCACAGTAAAAGACAAAGGCAAAGGAAAAATGGTGGAGCCAAAAGTGCCATTAAAAAAGAAAGATCAAGTTGCTCTTGATGAAGAAATGGCTAGAAATCTTGAAGCTCAGTTGGAAGCTGAACTTATCGAAGAAGAGAGGCTTGCAATGCAAAAGGAAGAAGAAGCCAACATAGCTCTGATTGAATCATGGGATAACACACAAGCTATGATGGAGGCAGACTTTGAATTAGCTCAGAGGCTACAAGCAGAAGAACAAGGAGAAATAACCATTAAAGAAAGATCAAGATTGTTTGTAGAGCTCATGAACAGAAGAAAGAAACACTTTGCAAAGCTTAGAGCTAAAGAGATAAGAAGAAAGCCACCTACCAAAGCTCAAAAGAGAAATCAAATGTCCACCTATTTGAAGAATATGGCTGGATTCAAACATAGTCAGTTGAAGAGCAAAAGCTATGATGAAATCCAGAAGTTGTTTGATAAGGAAATGAAAAGAGTAAATACTTTTGTGGACATGAATTCAGAAGTAGTGAAAGGCAGTGAGACAAGAACAGAGGAAAGCTCTAAAAGAGCAGGGGATGAACTTGAATCTGATATGTCAAAGAAGCAGAAGATAGATGAGCATGTAGAAGTTGAAAAAGATGATCAAGAGGAGGCAGAGATGAAAAGGCATATTGAGATAGTTAAAGATGATGAGGTAGCAATTGATGCTATACCTCTAGCTACTAAGCCTCCAGTGATTGTTGAATACCAGATTGATAAAGATGGAAGGATGGGATACTTTAAATTGATAAGGGCTGATGGAAGCTCAAAAAGGTATTCATCAATGATAAAGATGCTTCAGGGTATTGATAGAGAAGACTTGGAGACCCTCTGGAAGTTGGTTAAAGCTAAACATGAGAATACAAGGCCAGAGGAGGATTATGAAAGAGTGTTATGGGGTGATTTGAAAGTAATGTTTGAACCTGACATAAAAAGTGAAGTATGGAGAAATCTACAAGGGTACAAAGTGACTGTTTGGAAGCTGTTTGATAACTGTGGAGTGCACTTTGTAAGGTTTAGAAATCTACATATCTTTATGTTGGTTGAGAAAAGATATCCCCTTACACCAATAACAATCTCAAACATGCTGAACAAGAAGCTTCAAGCTGATCGTTGGAATGAGATGTGTTATCAACTACTCAAGCTCATGACAAAGCAGGAAAAGGGTCAATGAAGTGTTTGAATGCATCCTCCTGGTGATGGTGAAGACTTTTAATGAAACTTGAAGATTCAGAAGATGAACATCAAGTTTAGGGGAGGATTGTTGGGTTTAAAAGACTTCAAGATGATTCTTAGAGTTACTACTGCTCAGGTATATATTAGTGCTGTCAAGCATAACTTAGTGCTGCTGGTAATACTAATGAAAATTATGCTAAGTAGTTAGTACTGGTAGTATAAACAAAACCCCTAACCACCCTAGATGGGCCCTTTTTCCCAAATTGCAACCAACTCCCTGTCACCCTAACCCTTTTCATAACACTTGTTCACGCACAATTTTCCCCCCAACGAACTCAGGGGTTAACAACCCCGTTTTATCCCATCTACCCAATTCCACCAGCGGATCAACTAAAACCCTCACTCCACTATACCTAATCCCATTTGGCATAACCCAGACTTAATTTTCGAGACCTAGATCCAACGTTGCCAAGAAATCAAAGTGCACAAGGGACATTGAAGGGCTAGGATTTATTCTTTGGTTTTCACTTAACAACAAACACACTCTCTTTGTGTATACAAGTCATCACACTGCTAGAAGACAAAGAGACGAAGGAATCCTAGTCGAATCTTTTTCCTATTTAAGCATTGTTAATGCCTTAAGGCAAGTGAGTAGTTTTGGTGGTGTGTAGTTTTTAAGTAATTTATTAGTGTTTAAAGTTTTAGTTTTAAGTTTAAGTCGTGTATTGTACTTGGAACCCTCTTTTTTAATGAAAAATTCGTATTCTCTACAATTTTGTGCTGCTTAGTTCAATTGTCTCGTTTAAATCTTTAAGCTTTCATTTTAAAGCATACTTCCCACACTCCACACTACTACTACGCCCCAGTTCTGTTTGTAAAAACTTTAAGAAAAATTCACAAAAAGAGACAAAGTTACTGTTGGATTGAAGCAAGAATGGATGAATAAGCAAATTTGGAAGGCTTATTGGGTATTGCTTAGTCTTAGCTTATTTATAAGCTTTGGGTAGATTTTAGAGCTTAATTAGGTCTCAAAAAACCCTGTTTTGAGCAAGGGTTAAAGGTACATCTCTTTTAAATTTTGCTTAAAAAAGTATTGTAGCAATTGCTTATTTAGCTTATTCTGAGCTTATTAATGTCTTGTGTGCTTATTTATGTCAATTAATGCTTAAGTGTGCTTCCTAGTCATTTTTTACTTCATTTTCATACAAGTTGCTAAAAACTGTCAAACTTAGCTTATTATGTCCTAGCATTTTATCTATCTTAAAGTGCTTATTTGTTTAACTTTTTACCTTTTTATTGTTTAAAATAGTTTAAGTAGTAATAGCCTTTTAAAAATTTTAGTTTATTTCAGTTTTTATAGGTTTTAAAATCACTTTTCAAAATTAAGGGGGTGTTTGGGTTAAGAGTAAAAACGGGTCAAAAAATGGTTTTGGTATGGGTTGTGGTCTCAAGTTAGTTTTAGCTTAAGTATTAAGCTTGTTTAAAGCTGTTTTTAAAAGTATTTTAAGTTTGAAAAATGTTTTTCAAGTTTTTACAAGTGTGTACTTAAAACTGTGACTTTGTGAAAGTTTAAAAGAGCTTAAGCTCTTGTGATTGTGAGTTGTGACTTTAAAAAGTTGTCTTTTGTGTGTCTAAAACAAGCTGTCTAAACCTCTTTGTGTCATTTGACTTGTTGAGTCAAAACCACCAAGTTTTTAAGTGGCAGTTTTTAAAAACTAAAAGCCCTTTTTCATTCTTTAAAATCAGCAGGATTAAATGGTTTTTGGAAGCCAAAAATTTGTGCACAAGTTCTTTTCTTGATGTTATTTAGCTGTTTTAACTTATTTTTCAAATTTGAGCTTATTTGACAGCTTAAAATAAGCTGTCAAATTAAGCCTTTGTTTTAGCATTAGTTTTGCCCTGGTGCTAGGGGGTGGACTTTAAGCTTTTCTATTTTAGCTTTTTAGTGTACTTAAGCCCAAGATTTTGGCTTATTTGGAGAGCCAATAAGCTCTTAGACAAGCCTGCTAAGTTTCAGTCCTTAAAAGCCCTTTTAGATTGCTTATTTTTGAGCCAAAAATGGACTCTAAGCCATTTCACACCAACAGTACTAACCTCCAAGGTTAGTACTGCTGTGTGTATAAGCTACCCTCTTGGCTTATTAAGCTTATCCACTTGCTCAAATTGTGTTCCTAATAGCTTTTTAGGTTAATGTGTTAGGTTGTGTTTGCTTATTTCTTATTTTCTTTGCTTATTTGAGAGTCAACAGTTAAGCCCTTTCTATTTTTAAGCTTAGTTTAAATTTCTGTCATTTAAGCCCTTTTTCCAGCTTATTTAGTTTACACATTTAGCCTTTTAGTGCTTATCTAGTTTAGGTTAAGCCCCCCTTTTTAGCTTTTTAGTCCTAGCATTGCTTATTAGTCCACAAAGTGTCCAAATGACCTAGCTTTTTAAGCCATTAAGCTCATTTTAGCTTCTGTCGATTTTTAAAAGCTGTTTTTAAGCTTATTTATAGCTTTTCAAAAAAGCTTGTAGTTTTGAAAATTGTTAAGCTCATCGAGCTTAACAACTTTGTTTCACAAAGTTTTTCTAAAAAAAAGAGGAAAGACAAGGGGTGACCCGGGTGAGCAAGACTCGAACCCGGGTCTCAACCCTCGATACATTCCCCCTTTACACACACACATACCGCTGCGCCCTTGGGACTTTTTCGTTATAGTCCCAAGGGCCTTGGTATTTAAGGGTGTTTTTGGCTATTAAGCCATAAGCTGTCTATAGCTTATTTTCGGGCTTATTTATAAGCAAATTTTTTGGTTCTTATTTTTCGTAGGTTAACCATAGTGTCTAGTATTTTTAGTAAAATTTTCAGAATTTTTCAAAGTCATTTAGTATTTTTTACAATTTAATTTCGTTAAAAGTTTAAAAAATTCATAAAAAATACAAAAATTATCAAAAAAATATTTTTCTTTTTTAGAAAATTTT
>BQNB010022838.1:4503-62521 GCA_026074375.1 Tanacetum coccineum | reverse complement strand
AATTTGTTGTGAAATTAGAATAAACCAATGAACTTGGAGTTCATGAGGTGTCAAACATTATTAAGAGAATATTCATTGTTTACGGATTTTAGATAAAATCATGGGGATGTTTGTGTACACGAATGCTAAATCTAATTGAGATGACACTCAATACTAATCATGGTATGATTTTATTTTTTTATGATGACCATGTGGACTAGTTGTGCTCAACTGAGAGCATAGTTGCATTATACATTAATGAATAAGAATGCTTTGCAGTTTTGGAAGCTGTGGAAGATGATTGTTATCAATAGTTGATGCCACACACCATATGAGATATAGTATGTCAAGATATTTTGATATATACGAACAAACATTCATCATAGATATTCAAGAATTTCACTTATTGAATTCTTGAAATAAGTATTGTCAAAGTTCAAAAGATCAAAGCTAGTTGAAATTAACGAAGTCTATGCCTTGTCAACAAGTACGATAGTCGTATCTTGAGGCATGATTTGTCAACTAGAATTATCATGCATTTGATCTATTTAATATTTGGATCAGGGATGTTTAGACAATTTTATTAATGATAATGATACATGGTATGTGGTTATATTTAATATAAATTGTGTCCTATATTTGCATGTTTAATCTATGAATAATATTTATTATTCTAAATTAGTCCGTTTTCGATTAACAATATGGGAATATTGTTAAATTAAGACAAATATGAGTGATTGGTGATATCTTAGATATTAAAGGATGTGTCCGCCAAACTCACATGATATTCATAAGATGAATATTAGACTTTCCCAACTAACAAGATTATTACTTTATGGATCGGCGTCATTAAATAAATCTTGTAAGTGATTTTAATTTACTAAATCCTTAGACTTAAGATGCAAGTAGGTCTTGCATGTGTGGATAATCCTTCTTAATGTAGTTTAAGTTATCCTAAATAAGGTAGCTAATAAGGACTATTTTCAGAAGTGATTGTGAAGCATATGACTTGACACTTGTAGTCAATAAAGAATTTGTTCCTTCAATAGTTGAAGTATGATGCCAATGGGCCCCTCGTAGGGTTAATCAGATGTATGTGTGGCCGCACCAAAAAACTCAGGTAGATATGTCTGAATGATTTTTGGTAATCTAGATTAATCATATACACGAGAAACAGGTTCGTTAAAAAATGGAATGACTTAGATTCATATCCATTTTTCACACGATATCAGAAACAAAGGGATTGTGAATACATAAATCATTTATCCGTGACTTTATGAAACCACACTCGGATATTTCAGGGAGCATTGGCGTGTTGCTAGACGCTTACCAATGTTATTATATTATTTGATACATGTCCAAGTGGGAGCTGTTGGATTATGTCCACGTAAAAATAATATATGTCCGGGAATTTATTTGAGCCTACGGGGACGCACGCGTTAATACGTAAAACAATTAATAATAAATATATTAAATATAATATATTTAAGTGATAAAGCTTAATGAGCATTAAATGTTAATAAATATTTAATGAGAGTTATATTAGTCGTTAATAGTTAAAAGAAGGACTCATATGCAATTATGGAGAAAAAGAAAGTATGGGAATTATTTCTTTTTTCCTTAGCCAATTATTTCCTAATCTCAAGAGGAGGTAGAATAACCTAACTTACAAGCCAAGTTTAGGAGGCTATAAATAGAGGCTTAGGGTGTTTAGTTTTCTCGTAACTTGAAAAACTATATCTCTAAATTCTCTTCTTCTCCCTCCTTTGTGCCGTGCGATCGAACCAAACACCTTTAGGGTTTTGGTTTTTGCGATCGAACCCAAACAACCCTTAAAGGGTTTTTCGTGTTGATTGATTCAAGAGTCGAAGGCGTTTGGTGGTTTTATCACTACTAGTACTAGCATACTTAATTGTTTGCTAAAAACGTATTGTGTGTGTTGAAGTAGAGAGATCTTACTTTAGATCTTGGGTGGTTTTCGCGTGGTATTTATATTATACACACGCGTATATTCAAGACGGTGTAACGTTTATTGCTAAAAGGTGCACATCTCTAATCTTGTTAATTATGAATTCTATAAGTGTTTACTTTCCGCTGCGTACTCGTGTTTAATGGTTAAAAGTTGTAAAAACCTAACATAACCAAGTTACGAAATCAAGTATGCAATCAAGTATGTAAAAGAGATTGTAAATGAATATGTAAACAAGTTGTAACGAGCATGTATTCTCCCCGAGATTTGTAAAGTAAAATGTAAAACAAGCGAAAGAGGGGCTAAAAACTCATCTTATGATAACGATGAGATAGTAAATCAACGAAGAAGATAAAGTAACCGAACGACTCTAACCGCGACCTAATTATAAGACGCGTTTTAGAACGAGAAATAAATAACGAAACATTGTATAAGACGCTTATAAAAGAGATAGACATCCATATGTGTTTGTGCTTTAGATTATTTAACAAAAATGTGTCTTTACGAACTCATTAGGTTTATCTAGACGTTACGCCATTCTTACGAAAAGTTGCCATTTTTAGAAAGTTAATATTTTAGGAAAGTTTCTATTTTAGGAAAGTTTTTAGTTTCGGGACGTTAATATCATCCCCTATAATCGCTAAGTCCATATTTCCAAAAACGCACTAACGAAACCTAAACGGCTACTTTCCACATCCATCTCGCTAATATATACCAAAAGTTACTATTTTTAGAAGTTTTCCGTTTTTAGAAGTCCCGACACCCCGAACGTTAACGATGTCTAATAATAAAAGTTGTAAAGTCCATTTCGCGCCTAAACGCTCTAAGGTATCCTAAACGTCTAAGTTTTCCATTTTTATTTCGCCAATAGTGATTACGTTTATTACAAACTTCCCCATTTAGAAATTCTAAACGTCATCCCAACAATATGTTTATGACCTTTCTAATGTCCCTAATTAATATATAAGTGTTACTATATGTTTTGCCAATGCTTTTAAAGCCCAACCAAACCAGAAAGTGTCCAAAAACTCATTTTCATGTTCCAATCAGCAACCACATTAGAACTCTTCTGACATAGTTTCGTGATTCTTAAAACGGCCATAACTTCTTCGTTATAAGGCGGATTTTTATGTTCTTTATACCAAAACGATCGGTAGAACATCAACTATCATAATCTTAGAGTTTTAGCAACTCAAAACATTTTTAAATACCCTTTTACCCCTTTTTAAATTTCGGACAACCCACTATATATGCTCAAATCGCTTCAAAAATCAATCCAAACTTCACCATAGTGCTTAGTCTAATCCAAATCCCCATTCAATACTAATCCAACATCAAATACACACTTATAACTATTCTAATATCATCCTCATCATTATTGCAACACACAAATCAACTCATCTCCACCTTAATCACAATATGTATATAAAGAAACATAAGACTTCATTAACTTTCACACTTAATCCATTTCTTTTTGAAAAACAACACAAACACATGGATTTAAACAAAAAGAATAAGAAAATCAAGGAATCAAAAGGAGGTTTAGGAATAAGCTTACAAATGATGATGAATAAGCTAGAAATCAATAGATCTTGAAAAGGAGGTGATGAAATCTTGAAAACCACGAACAACGAAAGAAAACGGCGGCGGCGGCGGTCGGCGGTGAGCGGCGGCGGCCGGCGGTGGTGGTGGTTCTAGAGAGAGGGAGGAGAGAATTCTCTTTCTCTCTCTAGAATGAAGAAAATGAGAAGTGAAAAATGAGTTGAAATGAAAAGGTTGTGGTATTTATAGTGGGAAGAGAAAGGGAGGAGGAGGTTATCTAATCTTTTCATTCCTTCCAAAATTACTAGTTTTTAGTCCGTAAAAATTATATATTTTATCCGTAACAATAATTTTTTTATAAAAGTCACTAGATTATTAAATTAGCTTCGTAACGAATATATATACGACCATATTCACCGAAATCTAAACACTATTATTTGGACTCGAGGTGTAAACTAATCACAGGGACCATTATTGTAATTTTTGTATTATTAAGGCTCGGGACTTGTTTAGGCTAGATAACAATTGATCGAGGACTCGAAATTCATACCATTGCGTTTAAAACAATTTTTCCACGAAAAGTGAGTATTTACACGACTAGTATTTCATAAATGTTTTATAAAATTTATTTAAAATGTTTGTTATTTATTGGGTAGTCATCGGGTATCACGGGTAAGCTTTGTCCGTAAAATGAAACTTTAACTTGAACATTCGCGTTTTTAACAAACGTTTTTGAATAAAATGTTAAATAATTTATTAAATATTTTTATTAAATAAATTGTGATAATTAAATATAAATTTAATTATTATCATGTCGGTACGCGTTGTGTGCGGTTTTTCACAATTTGCGAGATATGTTCTCGTTTTCAAGTCAAATGAGTTCGGAAATGTTCAAAAGTGAAATATAAATAATAATAAGTATAATTTATTATTATAATAAGTTTGGAAAATTACCGGTTGTTACAGTACCTACCCCTTAAAGGAATCCCTTCTCGGGATTCGATTTGACGCGGTAATTGTTTTTACATGACAATAAAAGGTCAAAAGGTCGAAAGTCAAGTCAGACCCAAAAAGTCAAAGGGTAAAATAGTCATTTAAAGTTCTGAAAATTACCGGTTGTTACAGAGAGGCCATTCAATTTGGAAAGGCAGGACATAGACCTAAATGTGAGTGCTTGTTTCGAATCCAAACATAAAGAAACGTATGAGATATGGCCGTCTAAAGTTAGGTGATTTTCTGGACAACCCACTATATTTTATGCCTTAGTATAAAAGTGTATACTTGTTGTTACTAAGTGTTTTCCTCATGTGAAAACTTCATAAAACTACACTACAAGTTTATATGGGTGATAAAAAATTCAAACAATCATATGAATATAGAACATATCGTATTGTACCTAAGGCGTCTTATTTAATTAGGCCGCAGTTAGGACTCGTTGTTTCGTTGAACTTGTGTATTATTCCCGTTGTATCACTTTGTTGAGGTGAGTTTCATAGCCTCACTTTTTACTTGTTTTGAACTACAACTTTGCTTGTTTTGAACTACTTTGGGGTGAGAATACATTGCTCGTTTTACTTATGGACACAAGGATTTTAAACTTTTAGATATTGCCTAAGTTACTACTGCCATGAAGTCCCCACTATCATGAACCGTTAATTACTTTGTAAGCACGAATGTTGTGAATAAATTTATTAGAAATTGACACCCCCGTCCGGGTAATACTTGATTACCATGTCAAACATACGAATTTCATTTGAGGGGTACTTGGGTGTTTTTGCAAAACATCGATTTCCGAGGCAACAACTTGTAACAACGTAAACGTCGGTTAAGGCTTCGGTATCATGACATGCAATAGTGATACTTTTCCAAATATTGTACGTGTTACAATAATTACTTGAAATCTTGTGGTCCACGTTACGTTTTACTTTACTTATAACTATGATCTTGCTTAGCATTTGAAGTCTCATGTTAGAGTCACCGTTGCGGTTGCGTCACATTGGAGATTTCTTGCATAAACTTATATCGTTTGATTGTATCAAAACTTATATTTTATTTTGATGTGAAACTTTAAGATTTGTCTTGTTGAAAAACTATGTTTATTTATATGAATCAAACGAGGTATATTTAAACGACTCATGTAAAGATCGTTCTTTATATCTTGTGTTTTTTGTGCTATGAAGTCATATCCAGGTTATCTTTCCGCAGCGATATTTTGGGGGTGTGACAATATTGCTGCTAATCTAGTTTTCCATGAGAAAACTAAGGGATCGTTTGGTTCGCATAATGTTTTTGGTGGAATCAGAATATGTCTAAGGAATGAAATGTTAAGGAATTGTAATTCTTAGGATTTAGAATCTAAAGGAATTGGAATTTGCAATCAGAAGAAAATGAAAAGAGAAATAACGAATTATTTTGAAAATATAATTTAAATAATAATAATAATAATATATACTAAATTAATAAATAATTATTATAAATAAATAATAAATAATAAATACTAAAGATGCAGAATCCACATTTTCTTTATCTCCTCGACAGATGGCCTAATGGAAATCTTAAAGGGGGGATCACACTTCAGACTGGCTTAGGGTGGTTCCTATTCTTGGGTTGGGGCAAACTATGAACAGTAAGACAAACCGTTATGTTTTGTGTTATCGGTTGGGTATCCCCTTATTTTCTGTTTCGAAGCCTTGTTCAGCTTGTTCAAAGGTTTTTGCTGAGGAAATTTATGGAGATCATGTTGTATCGTATGCTGGTATTGTTGGTATTAAGCATCGTCACAATGTTTTGCGTGATACCCTTGTCGACATCTGTTTTCGTTCGGGGATTTCAGCTGGTAAGGAAGTTGATATCGGGCTAGATGGGGGTGTGACAAACCATTACGTCCAGCAGATATGTTACTTTACTCGTGGGATGGAGGTCTTGATGTGTGTGTGGATTTGACTAGATCTTCGCCCTTGACGCAAACCAGAATGGCAGATTTCGTGCCCGGTCGTACGGTGATTGATGATGCACAACCTAAACGTGTTAAGTACATGGCTAAGTGTGCAGCCATTGGATATGGGTTTCTTCCCTTTTCTTTATCTCTTTGGGGAAATTAGAGGAGGACGCGGTTACATTGTTGAAGTGGATTTGGAAATTCTCCATGGCTTAGGACATCGGAGCACGTGTTGCTGTTCATATTTTTAATAGGAGCAGTTTCGCTATTGCTAAAGGAGTGGGGGCCCAGATAGTATCTTGGCTTCCCTCTAATTTGTTCTAAATCTCTTGAGTTTCTTAATAAAGTGATTTATAATAATAATAATAATAATAATAATAATAATGTTACATCCCTTAATATGTAAGATTAGAGACTCTTTTAGCCTTTCTTTGCATGCTTGGTATTTGGATGATGGTACTATTGTTGGAGATACTATGGTTGTTAGGAAGGTTTTAGAGTTAATTATGGAGGATGGGCCGGGGTGTGGCCTGCATCTCAACGTCGATAAAACCGAAGTTTTTTTGCCAAAGGAAGACCCTCGAAGCAGGCTTGCAGGTATTTTCCACCTAATATTGCTCGGCCCTTTCATGGTGTTAAATTACTTAGTGGGCCCACTAGTGTGGATTTTGATTTTTGTAATGAGCTTGTGATGAAGAGAGTGGCCAAAACCATTAGGCTTATAGATGCTATTGCTAAGATTAATGATCCTCAATGCGAATTGTTGCTTCTTTGTTCTTGTACGGGTATTTCTAGGCTATACTTTACTATGCGCGCATGCCCTCCCTGTGTCTTTGAGTCTGCTTAACGTTCTTTTGATGTGGCTCTTCGTTATTCTCTAGAGCGTATTGTCACTGATTCTGGACCAGGATTTGGCGATTGGCAATGGAGGCTTGCCACCTTACCTTTTGCATGTGGGGGGCTTGGTGTCTATTCTGCGGGTGATGTTTTGAATTATGCCTTTCTTGCTTCTCGGCTACAGTCTGCTAGCTTGCGGACTAAGCTTCTTTGACATACTGGTATTGTTTCTCTCGGGCCTATTTTCGATGATGCCTTGTCTGTGTTTAATACATCTATGGAGATTGACCTTTTGAGTAATCCAAGTGAGATCGCTGCCCCTACACTCATGAAAAAATGGCAGATATATATTTCACACGGGTTACTAAAAATGCAGAGTCCACATTTTCTTTATCTCCTTGATAGACAGCATTGTGGACTTCTCAAAGGGAGGATCATACCTCTGATTGGCTTCAGACGGTCCCTATTTCTGGGTTGGGACAAACTATGAACGGTAAGACATATCGTTGTGTTTTGTGTTATCGGGTAGGTATCCCCTTATTTTCTGTTTCGAAGCCTTGTTCAGCTTGTTTAAGGGTTTTTGCTGGGGATATTTATGGAGACCATGATGTATCGTGTGTTGGGATTATTGGTATTAAAGATCGTCATAACGTTGTTCGCGATACCCTTGTCGACATATGTTATCGTTCTAGGATTTTAGCTGGTAAGAAAGTTGATATCGGGTTGGATGGGAGGCGTGACAAACCATTACGTCTAGCAGATATGCTACTTTACTTGTGGGATGGAGGACTTGATGTGTGTGTGGATCTGACTGAATCCTCACCTTTGACGCAAACCAGGATGGTTGATTTCGTACCGAGTCGGGCCGTGATTGATGATGCACAGCGTAAACGCGGTAAGTATATATGGCTAAGTGTGCGGCTATTGGATATGAGTTTCTTCCCTTTTATTTCTCTTCTTTGGGGGAATTAGAGGCAGACGCGGTTACATTGCTGAAGCGGATCCGTAAGTTCTCCATGACTCAAGACATTGGGGCACGTGCTGCTGCTCATATATTTAATAGGATTAGTTTCGCTATTGCTAAAGGAGTGGGGGCCCAGATAGTATCTCGGCTCCCCTCTAATTTATTGTAAATCTCTTAAGTTTCTAATAAAGTGATTTATAATAAATAATAATAAAGGAGTGGGAGCTCAGCTAGTATCTCGGCTCCCTACTAACTTTTTGTAAATATCTTATTTATTCTAATAAAGTGATGTTATAATAAATAATAATAATAATTTTTTTAGATTGGCAATTTTTTCACTATCTCACAATATATTTTACACATGCCTTCAGTGAGGCTTGAACCCACAACCTCTAGGTTGGTGGGGAACTCACATACCCAAGGATACCCTTGGTGGCTAACTGAGCTAGCCTAGTTGGTTAATAATAATAACAATAATAATAAGTGAGATCGCTGCGCCCAAACTCATGAAGAAACTGGCAGACATATATTTCACACGTGTTACTCAAACTGCAGAATCTACTTTTTCTCTATCTTCTAGACAGATGGCTTTGTGGCAATCTCAAATGGAGGATCACACTTCTGATTGGCTTAGGGTGGTTCCGATTTCTGGGTTGGGACAAACTATGAACGGTAAGACTTACCGTTGTGTGTTATGCTATCGGTTAGGTGTCCCCCTATTTTCTGTTTCGAAGCCTTGCTCAGCTTGCTCCAAAGTCTTTACGGGGGATATTTATGGAGACCACGCTGTATCATGTGCCGGTATTATTGGTATTAAGCATCGACATAATGTCGTGCGCGATACCCTGGTCGACATTTGTTTCCGGTCGGGGATTTCGGCGGGAAAAGAGGTTGATATTGGGCTTGGTGGAGGATGTGACAAACCCCTACGTCCTGCGGATATGTTGCTCTATTCGTGGGACAAAGGGCTTGATGTGTGTGTGGATTTGACAGGGTCCTCACCTTTGACGCAGACTGGGATGGTTGATTTTGTGCCTGGTCGTGCGGTGATTGATGCAGCACATCGTAAACGGGTCAAGTATGAAGCTAAGTGCGCAAACATCGGATATGGTTTTCTCCCCTTTTCATTTTCTTCGCTTGGGGAATTAGAGAAGGATGCGGTGACCCTACTGAAGCGGATCCGCAAGTTCTCCGTTACTCAAGATATTGGAGCGCGTGCTGCTATTCATATTTTTAATAGGATTAGCTTTGCTATAGCTAAAGGAGTGGGGGCTCAGCTTGTATCTCGGCTCCCCACTAACTTTTTGTAAATATCCTATTTCTTATAATAAAGTGATGTTATAAATAAATAATAATAATAATATCCCGGCTCCCCACTAACTTTTTGTAAATATCCTATTTCTTTTAATAATAATAATAATAACAATAAATAATAATAATAATAATAATAATAATCGGATATGGGTTTCTCCCTTTCTCATTCTCTTCTTTTGGGGAACTTGAGAAGGATGCAGTTACCTTATTGAAGCGGATTCAAAAATTCTTTGTGACTCAAGATATTGGGGCACGTACTGCTGTTCATATTTTTAGTAGGATCAGCTTCGCTATAGCTAGAGGAGTGGGGGCCTAGATAGTATCTTGACTTCCCACTAATTTTTTGTAAATCCTATGATTTTCTAATAAAAGTGATGTTTAGATAAAATAATAATAATAATAATAATAATAATAATAATCATCCTCATCTTGTGCGTGATACCCTTGTCGACATCTGTTTTTGGTCTGGGATATCAGTTAGTAAAGAAGTTGATATTGGGCTTGGTGGAGGGCGGGACAAACCCTTACGTCCAGCTGATATATTGCTTTACTCGTGGGACGAAGGGCGTGATGTATGTGCGGATCTGACAGGATCATCGCCCTTGACGCAAACTAGGATGGTTGATTTGTGCGGGGTCGTACAATGATTTAGACCGCACAACATAAATGCGTCAAGTACGAGGCTAAGTGTGCGGATATTGGATATGGTTTTCTTCCATTCTCATTTTCTTCTTTTGAGGAACTTGATAAGGGTGCGGTGACCTTATGAAGCGGATTTGAAAGTTCTCTGTGACTCAAGACATTGGGGCACATGTTGCTATTCATATCTACTTTAGCTTTGCTATAGCTAGAGGAGTGGGAGCCCAGATTGTATCTCGACTTCCTACTAACTTTTTATAAATTCTATGAATTTCTAATAAAGTGATGTTATAATAAAATAAATAATAATAATAAAATAATAATAATAATAATATAAAAATAATGATAATAATGATATTATTATTATTATTATTATTATTAACAATAATAAAAGTATTGATAATAATAATAATAATAATAATAATAATAATAATAATAAAGGAAAATCGCATAAAAGTTACACATCTTAGGTTTAATTTCAATTAAAGGTGCCAGTCGTTTTCTTTCTTCTCAATTTAAGTTATTTAACTTATCATACTGTACAATTTGGGGATATTTTTACCTGCTAGTCAGGTACCATGTCACCTTTTTCTTTTTTATAAAAATTTTGTATTTTTATTTATTCTAAATATATCAAAAACCTTCATAAAAATTCGTTCTTTTTATATAAAATTCTAAAAAATACTTTCTTTTTATCATAATTTTTCAAGATTTTTAGTCACGTTTTACTATTTAAAAAAATCAAATTTGTTTTTTTATTTAGTCTAAATATATAAAAAACCTTCATAAAGATTCGTCATTTTTATATAAGATTCTAAGAAATATTTTCTTTTTGTCATAATTGTTTAAGATTTTTAATCACGTTTTACTATTTTAGAAAAATCTAAAACCGATTATGTACTTTTCTTTTTATAAAAACTGTTTTGTTATAATTTATTAAAAAAATACTAAAATACGTGAAAAACATAATTTTAATTTTCTGGTAGCTCTTCAATAGTGTTTTTAGTTGGGTAAAAATTTCTAGAATATTTGGAATTCGTTCGGTGATTTATTTTAATATAAAGGTTGTTTTAGTCATTAAATTACTTAAAATATTTTCGTTTGTTAAAAAAATTTGTTTATATTTTTTTAAATTAGTTGTTGTTATGATTAAGCATCTGTGTGAATTTCATATTTTAATTCGTACGCATGATGTGTTGTGACAAGGAATTTGGTGTAATAAGAGATAAGGGGTGTTTGGTATTTTAAATTGTCCAACATTGCAACAATAAAAAAACGAATACCTTAAATTGAGAAGTAAAAAAAGATCGGTAGCTTTTATTAAAATTCAAACTAAGATGGGTACCTTTTTATGCGATTTGCCCTAATAATAATGATAATAGTAATGATAATAATAATTGAGTTTTGATAATAAAAATAATGAATTAATGGAATTATAAACATTCTTTCCATTTTGATGTGGAATGTTGAATTCCACACATGTGAGATTTTTAAGGATTTTCATTCAATTCCATTTGCCAACCAAACACGTTATACGTTATGAAATTGAATCAGATTTCACTTCAATCAGAATCCTCAAGAATCCGTGAAACTAAATGGGACAACTTTGAGATTGATGTACATCTGGCAGGGGAGAAAGTCGCGTTAGGGGTTATTAAGACAGTTAAGATAAATTTAGCTAATGACATTTTCACCAAAGGTTTGAACATTACTCAACATAAGCAGTTTTGTTCTAAACTGGTTGTTGTATGAGTTTGAAAATGGATGTTGAGATATCATTTGATTAAGTCAAACTCATTTTTGAAATATTGTGAGGGGTTTATAGTGTAAAGTTGTAAAAATGTTTGTTTTGTTATTTTATATTATGCAAAGACCAATATGTAACTCAGCTTGTGATTGCGGCGTCGGCTTATTACATATGGCAAGAGCGTAATTGGCGTTTATTCAAGAACAGCAAAAGAAAGCCTATTCAGATTTGTGAGTGTATTCAATCATCGGTGCGCCTCAAATTACTTTCATGCAAGCTTAAGAAGTCCAAGAATGGTGAAAGAATGGCTCGGCTTTGGGAGTTACCTGAGGCTGTTTTTTTGTAATTTTAATGTTTCCTTGTATTGGTTCTTGCTCCATTAGGTGGTTCTTTCCTATTGGGGTAATTGGTTATGTAATAGATAGGTAGTTGTCATATGGCATGTCATATGATCTAGTGGTTGTTCAAGCTAAGGCTTGAGGTTAATGTGACACTCAGTCACATTCCATTGTATTTATTGGATTTTTTGGTGATTAATATATTTTACCGAGGTGAGTCCCTTTTACCTAAAAAAAAAGGCGAACAACAGTTGCCATGGGAGAGCATACGTGCTTATCTAGTGATCTACGTTTTAAGAAGCAAGGGGCGAGCTACAGGGCACTTGGCAATGCCCTCCACCCAAACAAGTTGTAGTGTAAATTTTTTGGGTATTTCAGATTTTTTTGTAATTTGCCCCTCTAAAAAACGTCTTTTTTATCTAAATTGAAACTCAAAATCAAATCTTAGGCAAATTTTTAGCTTGTGGAGATGGTTATTCGTATGGAAGGTGAAGTAGAAAGGAAGAAGAAAGAGAAACAGTAGTACAAGTACAAGCACAGAAAAAACAAATATAAAAAAATGGAGTAAAATATACATTTTATTTCTTTTGATAGTACAAAATCACGTGGGTGATTACAAGTGGGTGTCAACTCTTCATTTTCCTTTTATATTTTATTTTATTTTTTGTATGTAATTATTTTTTAATTTTTAGGTGACATCAAAATTGAAAATAGTTATACACACAATGGATACACTAAAATAATAAACGATCCGCTTCATCTCTTAGTTAAGTCGTCGTTGTAAAAAGAAGTTTTTTTTTGCCGCCCCCCCCCCCCCCCCCCCCCCTCTACTCTCAGAATATATGTTTCTAGCTCCGCCCATGTTAATAAGAAGTCTCGTTATATTCACACACAAAGCAATAGTCTCTAGTTTGTTTTGTATTCGTTCTTTGGTTGTGATCATCTTGTCTAGTGAGGTGGTTTGTAAGAGTGAATTTGTATTGTGCAGTTGCATCCGTTAAAGGACAACTGATTTTCTTCTGTATGTAGTATAGCACTCGTTTGGAGACCATACATCTGATTTTTTTTAGTTATAAATAAACACGTGAGGAGGTTTGGTATTGAGAGTTTTCACAGTTTTCTTACTCTTCTTTCTTAGCTTTGATTTTGACATGTATCTCAATCAATCTACTAGCGGTGGATTTAATAAAACAGTGCAACTAGGATTTTAATAAAACAGTGCAACTAAGACGATTATGAACCATACTCAACCCCCAACCCACCACCTTGACCACTTATACATCCTTGTTAGAGGAGAGAATATGAGCTAGCTGTGCCGGTGTAGGAACAACTGAAGTAAAAAACGAATACTTATTTCAAACGAGTCAAAACGAGTTTAGTCACGTCGACCCGGACACAATTTACGTCTTCTTCCAAGTAAAGAACAAGTTATATACAACTAAAAGATAATATAAATATAAGGAAAAAGATCCTCTCTCATGATACATTTTACATAAACTGATTCCTATTATTTTTGAACAGATTTGGAACTACTGCCGTCCTTATTGACTCGTTAAACCTGTTTGACCTATTTCGATATTAGCAAGCATTAATTCCGACCCATTTACTCCGCTGGAGATCGTATATAACTCAAACTGACCTATTTATAATAATTTAATCCTATACACGTAGACAATTATTCCAGAACACAAAATATCTATTCAATGATCATATATAACGTTAAAAGGAAAGGACAACGCAGACAACTTTTCTAACTTTAAATACATCTTTTATCTTATAAATTATTCACTCAAAAAAAAAAAAAAAAACTCAAAAGTATGTCACTTTACCGGAGATCTAGTAAAACAGGCGCCAAATTGTCATTTCCAGCTATCGTCCACCAGGTTGCATAAGCTGTGAGAAAACAGAACTATTTCCATTCGAGTCCTCACTCGCAAGACTTCGACCACCTATGCTCGTTGATAATCCATTGCTACTTGTCGATTCCGTCGCATTTACATCAGAAGTCTTTCCTTTGAGTGGCATCTCATCAGAAACTTCCTCATCCATATCCACAAAAGACTCTTCTGCGCCACTCTCTTGAAGCTTCTGAGCAAACTCTAGGTTCCACAGAACATCTCCCATTGATGGCCTATCAATCCCTTCATCAGCAAGACACTTAATTGCAGTTTCTGCCACTCTCTTGAAACAATCAGGCGATATTTTTCCCTTCAGATTAGGGTCTAGAATCTGATCAAGAATGCCCTTTTTGTGACAGTGTAACGCCCATTCGGCTAAGCTCACTTGGTCTTTTTCAAGTTTTGTATTTAGGGCTGGCCGGGAAGATAAAATCTCAAAGAGAACAACCCCGAAAGAGTAGACATCTGACTTTTCCGTCAACTTCTGCCTTCGGTAGTATTCAGGATCTAAATACCCAAAACTACCCTTCACAACAGTGCTTACATGAGTGTGGTCCATGGTGGGACCTGTCTTTGATAACCCGAAATCTGACACTTTAGCAACCCATTTTTCATCCAAGAGTATGTTGGTTGTTTTGACATCACGGTGGATAATGGTGTGCTTGGCCCCTGTGTGAAGATAGTGCAGACCTTTAGCTGCACCTATGCAAATATCAAGCCGTTGCTTCCATGTTAACGGTTTATTTTTTGTATTGTAAAGATGTTCTCTTAGTGTTCCATTAGCCATGTAATCATACACAAGTATCATTTCGGTTTCTTCTTCACAATAACCAATTAAGGAAACAAGGTGACGATGCCGAAGCTTTGAAAGCATTTCAATCTCAGTTCTAAATTCATTTACACCTTGGTCAGAAAGTGGGTTACCTCTCTTAATAGCATATTTTTTTCCATTGTCCATTTCTCCTTCATAAACCTTCCCAAAACCACCAAGACCAAGAAGTCGGGCCTCATCAAAGTTATTAGTTGCAGCTTTAATCTCTGCAAAAGTAAACTGGCGACCAAGACTCGAAGGAAGAGATGGAACATAACTTCCAATTGTCTGAGCAGTAGAGCCAGAAGTGTGTGAGTTTCCATATAAAGAAAGTGGTATCCAATTAGACGTCCCGTCATTTGAGTTTTGATTCTTTTGTTTCCCTCTACATGAAATAAAGCAAACAAGGAATCCGATAATACAGATAGCAGCAATAACACCACCAACCGCCCCGCCAATTATCCCTCCTTTATTATTGGATTTACCTGAATCATGTGATAATACTCTAGTCGGGTCAATGATAGTTTGTTTTTGAATTGGATTTGGAAGTGATCCCGCAAGATTTCCATCACTAGCATTTATTTTGAACATCTCCACTCCGTTCAAGATGGCATTGAAGTAATTTGGCTTCATATCAGTATTGGGGTGCAATGCAAGCCAAAGATCTTGTCTAGGACTCCCGACAGGAAGAAACACCACATAGTCTTTATAAACAGGAACCTTACTCTTCGTTGCCCACAGAATAACATCCGCATCAGGCTCTGCAGTTTGATTATTGATAAATATTTCAAACACCCTTTGGTTAGGTTTACTTATATCCGGGACTATTTCACAAAAATGAAGCCTAACAAGATAAGAAAATCCGGTATCAACATCAAAGTACCAACTTAAATTAAATCCAAGGTTAACTTGTGGAGTCGGACCCATGGCTCGAGCCGTTTTATACACATAAATGGGTGCAACATAATCTGGCATGCCAGAAGGATAACTAATCGTCAAGTTTGGATCAGTAGCAACAGAAACCCCAGTAGCCCTACCGTATATATAAGCTATGTCCCCATCCCATGGCCTAAAAAGGCCAGTATCCCCAGAAGGCGAAATAGCCTGTCCACCAACATTTACTCGATATACATTCTCAAGGGCAGTTTGATTACCAATATCAAAAGACGTTGATGTACCAACCATCATAGAAGTTCCTTTAGAAGAATAAATATCAGGATGAGACACAACTTCAATCCCATTAACGAATGCATAAGAATTAGGCACATTTGGAGAAGGCATAAACGTCACATTCAAAGTCCCGGTTTCCACATTTACAGAATACTCCTTAGAAACAAAATCATAGTTTAAATTATTAGCGGTATCATAAGCACTAAAATTCTTCAAAAGAGCATAAGGTCCAACATGAACAGAAAAGACACCGTTTCTATCAACAAGGTTAGCATAAGCTGCAGGATAGAAGTAAAGACGAACAAACTTCCTACCCTGCCCAACCGGAAAACTATAAGTAAATTCAGATCGAAATATACGCGCAGTCATATAAGGAATCATGGGAACAGAAGGTTTTTGCATAGCAGCATCCGAAACAATGGAATTCCCACCTGATGAAGCAAACTCTGAACCCACATCAGTTGTCCATTTTCGACCATCATCATCACTTGTTTCACCATTTGCACCACAGTTTAGTAATATCTTATCAGCCGGAACATAATTCGCAGAGAAAACGACACCAATCAGTAGCAAAAAACACGAAAAATACGCCACTAGATGATTGGGATTTCTCATTGCACAAATTCAAAGCTGTAAAAGATTCATAAAAACAAACACAACACAACACAATTAATACAAGATTGATTAAAGGGTATTTAGTGAAAACAATCAAAAATATTACCTGAAATATAATTTGAAGATTTAAAGAAAGAGTCAATAGGTGATTTTGCTGCGAAACAAATAAATAGTCAAAAGTGTGTAAAGTTGGGACACGGTTTTAGTCTTTTAGAATTAAGGCTGGTGATGACAACAATGGGTAATGGGTATGGGTTTATTAAACCCGTCATTTGAATCCGTGATTTTTTTCTCACCCGTCACCCACCAATGGGTATAACTTTTTACTCATACCCATGCTCGTGGGTACCCATCGCCCATGGCTAAACCCGTGGGTTTGTGAAATGGAACAAACTCATAAAACCATGATATGTAAACTAACTATGAAACTGAGTAATAAAACATCGTATCAATATTCTAAATACCAAGTTCACAAAATACTTAATGACATGTATGAAACTAGAAAAATTAATCATTATTACACCAAATCACATACATGTACTGAGATATATCATGTATATATATTTGAAAGTTTGATCTTTCGTATTCATCTTTTAGTAACTCAAAGAAACTATTAGTTTACTTTGTAGTCTAGAGACTTTGATAGTTATTAAATATATATCAACAACCTCACAAATATTTAAGTAGTATAATAAATTTTATTTTAACACAAATAGGTGTAGGGGTACACCCATGGGTATTTAGGCGGGTACACTCATGGGTTTCTTAAATTGGTACACCCATGATGGGTATGCGTTACCCGTCACCCACCCGCCACCTACCGATGGGTATACATTTTCACCCACAACCCGCCCGCGGGTGAAAAATAACAAGATTATCCGCCCATTTACGTGCGGGTACCCATGGGTTATGGGTTTTTTCTCGCCCATTGCCATCCCTAATTAACGTAATATATTTCGGAAGGGAATTTGATTTGTAAACACATTCTTTTTGCCATACTACTAAATATGCATCTGCGTATTGTACCGTGTGCACCAACGGTTATACATTAATGGTAGATGACAAAAATATTGTGTGTACAAATCACCTCCCATTTCGGAATCATGGAGTAACACTTTACAATATTTATTCTCGGATCATTTTGTTACAAGGAAAAATTCCATTTGTAGCACAAAAAAAAATTCTGGAATGCAATCCTAACCCAAAAAACATTATTTCATAAAATTGTCTCAGGGCAACTTGACTTCTAGACAACTAAGGAAGAATGTGTCAAGTGTCTCATATTTTATTATTAAAGGACAAAATATGTAAGGTATGTGTAAGGTATATGTACCTTAATGTTTTTAGGGAAACTACTACTTTTTGGGCAACTTATGTATGGGCGACTGGTTTTTTAGTCTTTTTACCACTACACTTTTTAAATAAATAAATGCAACTGTACTTTTTTTGGTAAAGGGGATTAACCCGGCAAAATATATTAAACACAAAACAGAAAAGTACAATGGAATGTGGTTGAAGTACCACATTAACCTCAAGCAAAGCTTGAACACCCACTAGAGCGCATGTGACATGCCACAAATCGCAAACTAACCAACTACACTAACAATCACCCGAATAGGAAGAAACCACTTTAAAGAACAAGAATAGCCACAACCAACCCAAAACTGCATACTAGGATAATAAGACATCATTTGAGACTGCCTTCTTAAAAAACCTTCTCAAGAAAACCCTAGTGGGAAAAACCTTGGAGAAGGAAAAAAGAGTACAACTCTCGCCTGGCACTCCACTCTTAGCACATAACCAAAGTCATAGACACTACCACGAGCCATAGGATCACTAGACAACCACCACTTCATCCAACAAGCAAAAGAATCAGAAGCCATCAATGAGTAGACCGGATTAGGGACCTATGCAGCTTCCAAAGTGCAATTGTACTTATGGGCAACTTATACATCAGGGAAACTACTTTTTATAATATTTTGTTGTACTTTAACTTTTTATTTTAATAAGAATCCAAAAAATACACACAGTTAAAAAAACACACACATCTAACTCATCCTCCCCCAACACCATAAACACATCCTGGTTAACCATTTGTTAACCCTAACCCATCAACACAATTACCCCCTTAATCCTTGTTAACCAGTTGTTAACCCTAACCCATCAACACAATCACCTCCTTAATCTATTAACCGGACACTCACCCCGTTTATCAATTATTAAATGGCTAAATCTAATGACTTGTATGATGTAAAAATCCGTGTTAGGTCTAGCGTTAAATTGATTGGAGAAATTAAAGATCTTTTGGAAAGTAATCCTAATCGTGAAAGGTTATTTAAGCAACACATGCAAACATCATAAAAAGTGGTGGTCACGTTTTCCTAAGCTCATGACACTGAAGCTCGACATGTATGAATGCAACATATTGCCAAATGAATGCCCGTGAATGATGTTCTAACCCGAAACATCCCAATCCGACATGGTATACGTTCGTTCCCAGTGATAGCTAATCACCCGAACGGGGATCGTCAATCCCAAATAGATCTATCAATAACATTCTATTCGCAGCTCACACAATGAGCCAAGTTCCCAACTACAACCTAAATGCAAACTAACGTTCAATGATAACGGGCCTCAATGGGTTATACGCTACTTAGGCAAACACTGGTGATCGTTGTATAAAATTACGACTTACGTCCAATATTTTGTAAAACAAGCATTGTTCCTCGAACCCCCAAAGATGTAAATCATTTAAATAACATTAAAACATGGGGCTATGAACTCACCTGAGTGAATAGTCCTCTGGAAGTGATAATGGATATCCAAGTATGGATCACCGTCAAATACCTAGGTAAATACGGTCAAGTCTTAGTCTACACATTTAAGCTAACGACTCATTATATAAACTAAATTCATTTTCAAGTTTATATATACTGTTATCACTTGTGTGGTGGTGTACATATTTAATGTAGTTATATCCGTTTGATGGCTCTTGGAAAGGTATACGATTTCCCCCGATCTTGTGTACGTGTAAACATTTATTAATAAACATCTATATCTATTAAGTCGTGGTTTAATCTTGTTATTTTATACGATACTTATTTAACTTGCCCGATTCGTTAAGCTTTCACAACAATTTCTTTTGTTTATAAACCACCCTTGAGTTTCTTATAAATACAAAACAAGCCTCCTGGTTTTATAAATATACTTTATTTACATTTAAGACCCCCCAGTTTCATTAATTTTCACTTTAGTCCCTAGACTTTACAAGTTACATTTATAAGTTTGAAACAGCCCCTAAGTTTCCAAAACTGACATAAACAGTCCCTGGGCTTGTTAGCTTTAGCAATTTATAGTTTTGACCCTGTAGCTTGTAAATTTACACTTTTAGTCCCCCGACTTTGTAAAAATTGCATTTTCATTCCAATTAAATGCCAACAAGTGGCATTATGTTTAATTATGTCCAAATAAACCATATAAGCCGCCATAGCTTATAAATAAGCTCTAACGAGCTTATTATGGCTTAATGGGCCTTATCGGGCCCATTAAGGTCCATTAAGTGTTCTAAAGGTCCGTTTTAGTTTTAAAAAGCACCAAGGCATTCGTTAAGCTTATTTAAGCTACAATATTTGGTTTGGCTTATTAATAAGCTCATCGAGCTTATTTTTGGCTTAACGGGCCTCATTGGGCCCGTTAAGGTCCGTTTAGCGTTTTAAAGATCCAAAATGATTTTTATAAGTTCAAAAGGTTCCAATAAGCTCAGCAGGGTCTGATAAGCTTAGAATAAGCTCGGGGAGCTTATTGGAGCTTATTTCGAGCTTATTGGGCTTACGGGCCCAATAACTCAAACCGAATAGAACCTTAAGGGTCCCTTAGGTTTGTCTAACTTATTTCTTGGCTTATTTAGTGCTTTAGGGTCTGTTTCGTTTCAGCTTATCCCAATAAGCTAATAAGCACTAGCTAATGGGCCGTTGGGCCCATTTAAGGCCCGAATAGGGTTTTACGCTTTTCGGTTGGGTCCATTTGTTATATTGAGGTCTATTAAGCTCATTGAGCTCTCATAAGATCATCAATAAGCTGCCCAAGCTTATTGTGAGCTTATTCGTTTATTTAGGGCCCGTTAATGGGCTAGAAGGCCCATTAAGGGTTCGAATGGATTTCTAAATAAAATGAAAGCCCTATGTGAAGAAATTGAGCACTTCAAGATCATGATTAAGCCCGAGTGGCTTATTAATAAGGAGCTTATCTGTTTACGTGGCCCGTAATGGTTTGAAGGCCCATTAAAGGTACGGTTGGTTTATACATGGCCAAGTGCCGTTGTGATATTCTTTGCAAAGCAACTATGTATTTATAAGGCTTAGTGTCGAGCTTCAAGTGTTTGTTACGTCTAAATTAAGAAATCACGTTCAATGTTTTAGAACCATTTAACCACGCATGTTTTTACAAAGGCCACTCAATACACATACGCAACCAACGACATACTTGTACACGTGACATATTTACATATTCGCGACATGCATGGTTAAAACCCATGCATGTTCACGTCATCTTTACGTGCAACATATAAACCAAACGTGACCCTAGTCATAATGGTGAGACTAGGACGAATGTGGGTCGAGTCAAGCACTTATGAACCATATGGTTCATGCGCATGTGACGTGCATGGCGTGAACCACGCATGTCCATCGTGTTTGGGCTCACACCACCACATTCGACGTGTCCTCAGGTCACGTATAGAAACAAAAAGAAACAAATCAAGGAGTGGTCCGAGTAGGGTTCACTTACAAGAGTCCTAAGATTGAAATGGATGTCGAGTAGGAGTGAGCAACCTAAACCGCGACAAACCCTAGCCTTCAAAGCTTCAAATTCGTAACCAACCTTAGCTGTAGATCTTCTTGTGGTCTCGGTTTGGGATTAGGTTTAAGTAGACCCGAATGTAAGAAGAGGGTAAACGATGTGGCTTATCTTTGGAGATGGTTTTAAAGTCTCGGAAATGTATCAAGTGAGGCTTATGAGTGTGTATTTATAGACAAATAACTAGTTACTCACTTCCTAGTCCTACACAAACCAAACTGTACCCTCCTAAGTGTGGTTTAGTATTTATAGTAAGTTTGCAATCCTTGTATTATCTAAACATAAGTACAATTTAAATAGAGGAATTTTGGTACAAGATTTGTTAAGATACAATGAATCCTTTATGGATGTGTGTTCTCTTCCCTGTAACCGTGGCCAAGGAAATTAAGGCCAAGAAATGGGTATTAACCATTGGGTAATTAGTCATTAGGAGACCATAGGTACTTGTCTTAATTAAACACAAGATGTACATTTACATTTAAGAGGTACCAAGAAGATTTCAGGGATTTTTGATTGGTTTCCTTTAGCCGGCCCCTAGTGGACCATTGTAACACAAAATTATTTAATTTTTGTGTTAAGGTTATTTAAAAGTGGGTATTGGTTTGAGTCTAGTAATTCCTAGGTAATTCCGGGTGTGCCAAAATTATTTTATCACCACGACACGTAACCTTTTACGTGACCAATAAAAATAAAATACTCAAAGTACATAATTATCTTCTTAATAATTATTTCTTACTTGTTGAGTAACATAAATTATTTGATGACCGATACATTCATTGAGTTTATTTTTAGTCACGCGATTTACTTAAAAGTAAATATAAAAGTAAACGCGAAGCGGACTAAAATAAATTTGATCATTAATAGAGGTCCGTAACCATCTGACACGAAAATGAGAAATGTTACAGTCATCCACCCGTTAAAAGAGCTTTTGTCCCAAAGCTTAAGACCTTGTATGGATGAACGTAAGCCCCGGTTTGTGAGGAGTTGTGTATTTTTGTTTGAATGATTCTTCACGTTCCCAGGTGAACTCAGGCCCCGCCTTAGTAGGTTTCCCAGCGAACCAAAACCAATGTATTCGGCTTCGCTTCAGTCGTGTGATCTCCCTTTCCATGATTTCAACGGCTCCTTCTACAAACTGGAGCTTATCGTCAACATGAATTCCCCCTAACGGCATGACTAAAGGTTCGTCAGCGTAACATTTCATTTGAGATAAGCACACATGGAAAGTGTATGGTGAACTCTGCTCAACTCTTGAGGAAGTTCCAGCCTGTAGGCAACTTTCCCAACTTTTGCTAACACCTTGAAAGGTCCGACATATCTCGGGTTCAGCTTGCCCCGCTTACCGAATCGTACGACCCCTTTCCAAGGTGAGACCTTGAGCATAACTCTGTCCCCAATCTCGAACTCCATCGGCTTTCGTTTCCGATCAGCGTAGCTCTTTTGTCGATCCTGTGCAGCTTGCATCCTTTGCTTGATCAGGACGATCTTTTCCGTTGTTTCTTGGATTAATTCCGGGCCAGTCAGTTGGGCTTCCCCAACCTCGGCCCAGCACACTGGTGATCGACATTTTCGACCATACAGTGCCTCATAAGGGGCGGCCTTTATGCTAGCGTGATAACTGTTGTTGTATGAAAACTCGGCCAATGGCAAATGCTTAACCCAGCCTTTGCCAAAATCGATCACGCAAGCACGTAGCATGTCCTCGAGAGTTTGAATGGTTCTCTCGCTCTGGCCGTCAGTTTCTGGATGATACGCAGTGCTCATACTAATATCTGTACCCAAAGCTTTTTGAAATGATCTCCAGAAATTTGAAGTGAATCTTCCATCACGATCACAGATAATTGAGGCAGGTATCCCGTGTCTTGCCACTATCCTGTTCAGGTACAACCTTGCCAACTTGTCCAATGGATCATTCTCCCTTATTGGCAAGAAGTGAGCAGATTTTGTAAGTCGATCCACAATCACCCAGATGGTGTCAAAACCTTGTGACGACCTAGGAAGTTTGGTGATAAAATCCATCGTGATATTATCCTACTTCCACTCGGGTATTTCTGGTTGTACTAGCAATCCCGATGGCCTTTGATGTTCGGCCTTGACCCTTGCACATGTCAGGCATTTGCTAACATACGTGGCGATGTCAGCCTTCATGTTTGGCCACCAATATAATTTCTTCACATCTTGGTACATCTTTTTGGAACCGAGATGGATAGAATATTTTGACTTGTGGGATTCGTGCATAATCACGGATCTTAAGTCTCCATAGCAAGGTATCCAACTCCTGCTGTGTAAACATAGTGTTCCATCGGCACGCGGTTCTAATCTTTCCTTGGGTATATCCCTTCGGATTATACCGCCTACGTCTTCATTCACGAGATTCCCTGGTTTCTGGGTTTCGATCTGAGCTTCTAATATTCGTTTGGGGAGATCCAAACCAATTGTCATAACTAAGGCTCGAACCCGCAATGGCTCAATCCGTTCCTTGCGGCTCAGCACATCGGCCACTACATTTGCTTTCCCGGGATGATGACGAATATCACAATCGTAGTCACTCAGTAATTCTAGCCAACGGCGTTGTCTCATGTTAAGCTTCTTCTGATCGAGAATGTGTTGTAGGCTTTTATGGTCGGTGAACACGGTGCATCTGGTTCCGTATAGATAGTGTCTCCATATCTTTAGGGCAAACACTACCGATCCAAGTTCTAAATCATGAGTGGTGTAGTTCTTCTCGTGAACTTTTAGTTGTCGAGAAGCATAAGCAATCACCTTCTCTCTCTGCATCAATACAACACCTAAACCCTTGTGTGACGCATCACAGTAGACCACAAAGTCTTCGCTCCCTTCAGGTAAAGCCAGAATTGGTGCACTGCACAACTTCTGCTTTATTAACTGAAAAGCGTTCTCTTCCTTTTCACCCCAGTCGAACTTGATTCCTTTCTGAGTAAGTTTCGTCATTGACTTAGCAATCTTCAAAAATCCTTCGATGAACCTTCGATAGTAACCAGCAAGACCTAGAAATTGGCGGATTTCTGTTGGTGTCTTAGGAGATGCCTAATCTTTGATAGACTCTATCTTAGCTGGATCCACATGTATGCCTCTACTATCGATGGCATGTTCGAGAAATTGTACCTTCGGAATCCAAAATTCACATTTTGAAAACTTTGCATACAACTTCTCTTTCTTAAGCAATTCTAAAATTGCTTTAAGGTGTTCTTCATGCTCTCTTTCGTCTTTTGAATAAATAAGTATGTCATCGATGAAGACAATTACGAACTTATCCAAGTAAGGCTTGCACACTCGGTTCATAAGGTCTATGAATACCGCAGGTGCGTTTGTCAGTCCGAATGGCATAACCTGGAACTCGTAATGGCCATACCGAGTTTGAAATGCCGTGTTTGGAATGTCTTGCTCTCGTACTCTAAGCTGGTGATATCCTGATCTCAGATCTATCTTCGAATAAATACTGGATCCTTGAAGTTGATCAAACAAATCATCGATCCTTGGGAGTGAAGATTCTTTACTGTCAGTTTATTTAACTCGCGGTAGTCGATGCACATCCTGAACGACCCGTCCTTCTTTTTGACAAATAAGACCGGGGCTCCCCAAGGTGAGGAACTAGGCCTTATGAATCCCTTGTCAGAAAGTTCTTGTAATTGTTCTGATAATTCCTTCATTTCGGATGGGGCCAATCGATATGGTGCTCGAGCTACGGGTGCGGCTCCTGGAATTAAGTCGATTTGGAATTCCACTGGTCGAGCTGGAGGAAGACCTGGCAAGTCCTCGGGAAATACTTCAGGAAAATCTCGGACGATTGGTACGTCCTTTATCTGTTTTTCTTCCGACTCGGCCTCCTCTTTCTTGGCGGATATCTGTGCTAAAAAGACCTGGCATCCTTTGGCCATGTACTCTTGAGCTTTTGAACATGAGATAACTGTCAACCGGGATTCTCTCCCGTTGCTACTTTCGTTGCCGCAAAAAGTCAAAGTTTCACTCCCGTAGGGAATTTGAACAAGTTTCTCATCGCACACGATCACAGCGTGACATCTTCTTAACCAGTCCATACCGATAATGACGTCGAAACTACCCAGTTCTACGGGCATTAGATCTATGTTGAACGGATGGCCTAAGAAATTTAAGGTGCAACCTCGTATAATTGTGTCTATCTCGACTAATTTCCCATCAGCTAATTCGACATCATAACAATTTTCTAATGAAGTTGGGGCGATGTTTATCAAGGAACTAAATGCAGTGGATATAAAACTTCTATCGGCACCAGTGTCGAATAAGATAGATGCATAGTGGTTATTTAAGAGGAACGTACCCGTGACGACATTTGCATCAGGGTTTCCCGGTGCATTTCCCCTCTTTTCTGCATTCCCAACTGCATAAACCCATCCTTGTGCATTCCCATTTCCTCCATCTTTATTCTTCAGTTTTGGACAATCTCTCTTGAAGTGTCCTGGTGCTCCACACTCAAAACAACCATTTCCTTTGGGAGTTGCCCCATTGCCCTTCTGAGTGTTAGCAACATTTGTGTTACCAGTATTCCTGCAATCGCGAGCAAAGTGCCCTATCTTGTTGCACTTGTGGCACCTCTGGGTGCACGGGCCATTGTGGTGGAGATGGCACTTGTTGCACTTGGGCAAAGATCCCCCATAAGGCTTCCTTTCGCCTGTCCCCATATTGTAGACCTTGGCGACATTCTGCCTCTTGAAGGGTTGCTGTTGGTGACCATGGTTGTTTCTGGATGAATCATCAGCCTTCCTCTTGTTGTCAGATTGCCTTTCCGCGTAGGTGCGGAGTTTCTGATCCATCAAGTCATTGGCCAACTCAATAGTCTCATCCAACGTCTTGGGTCTGGCAGACTTGACGTTCCCATAAATGTTGTCAGGAAGTCCACTGATGTACTTGTCAACCTTCTCGGTTTCATTGGCAACAAACTTGGTACATATCAGGGTTAACTCTTGGAAACGTTCAGTGTATGCTGGAACATCGTTTCCCTTGACCTTTAGGTTCCACAGCTCAATTTCTAATTTCTTGATTTCACCCTGCGGACAATACTTGTCCGTCATCTTTTTCTTGAGTACTTCCCAAGTCATTGCATATGCCTCTGGACCTAAGGTTCTTATCTGACCATTCCACCAAGTCAAAGCAGCACCTAACAGAGTGCAGGTGGCAAACTTTACTTGATTCTCAATAGCACAACCACTGATATTGAAAACTGACTCCATCTTTTCAATCCACCGAGTTAAACCGACCACGCCTTCAGTCCCCTTGAAGTTCAAAGGTTGACACTTCATGAAGTCAGCGTAAAAACAAGGGCGCGCAGTTTGCACGTTCCTTCGGTTATCCCCGTGCGAACTGTGGCTTCCATCTCCATTGGTGGAGTTTCGCAAAAGAGCTTGGTCAATCATTGCTTGGATGGATTCTGGAGTCATGTTGTTTGGGTTGGTGTTGTTAACAGGGGTATTTGGTCCTCTTCTGGTTGTAGGTGCCATGATTTGTCTAGATCACAAAAGACAAAACATGAGGTTATATGACAGAATATAATAATGTATAGATGAGATAATCAACACAAGAGAGGTATATAGTACAAAGTAACACATCCATTTCATTCATAACTTTGAAAATTTTACATGAAATAGTTGTCAGAGTACACACAATATAATACAAAAGATCTAAGGCTATGCTAGCGGGGAAAACCCCTAATACTTAACATGTCTGGACAATGACCTAGCAAGATACAATAACATAAATCACTAGATGTGACTGTTGGCATCCTCAGAAGCATCCTGGTGATCTGGAATCCTAGCCTCTAGTCCTGGTTGTCTAGCTCTCCTCTGTTGCTCTCGCAATGCTAACAACTCAGCCTGCATGTCGCTCATCTCTCGCCTCATATCTTTGATGACTCGGAGAGTCTCTACCATCTGGTCCTGACGCCTACGATCAGTCTCTCGAAGCGCTGCTAACTCAGCCTGCTGCATCTGAAAGCGAGTCTCATGTACCTGATGCTGTATTTGAATGAGAGTACTCTGCAGCTGTAGCTGTGTCTGGTGTGCCTGGAGATGGGTCTCATGTGGATACACATGATCACGATAGGTCTGAAGCTCCTGATGAGTCGCCTGACTCAATCCTATTGAGTGAGCCCATACCTCTCGGGAAGCATAGGCCTCATCCTCCACCATCCATACTGTCTCCTGGAGAGTCATCCTATCCCCCATAAGTAAATCAACCCGCTGCGAGTCCATATCGACTCGCTGTGATATACGAGACCTACTATCCTGAGCATCCTCTAGTAAAGCATACAAGTCCTGTGTATCATGCTCATGGAGCTCAGCAAGCTCTGTGACCCTAGTATTGACCTCTCCCACGGTCATAGGTGCTATCTCTGGAACTGCCTCTGCCGGATCTACCCAAGTACCCCTAATCCCGTACCCGACATCTCTAATCCCCTGTCGCCTCTCTTCAGCATCTACCGTGCTGACAAACCCATAATCTATCCTTTGACCTCTGGTAGGTCTAGCAGTGGAACTCTCCCCGACCTCGTATCTGGAGCCTAGAGTGGACAAATACAACCTCTTGCGGGGAGGCTGCTCAGACTCGGGAATATCATCCCTACGGTCAACAGGTGGTGGTATGTATAGAGATGGTGGTAGTGGTGGTAGTGGAGGTGATGGTAATGCGGCAGTAACTGCATCGATGAGAGCCTGAGTGGATGCTATCCTGAGTGTCTGGATTTGGGTTGGACACCCAGATAATGGTAGTAAAGGTGGTGAATGTGCAGGTGGGGCCATGCACCTAGCAAGGCGCTCCCTTGCAGGGGGTGGTGATAGTGAGATAGGTGGTGATGGTGATGGAGTAGTCATGGTCAGAAGTCTCTCAACCTCTGCCTCTGGTGGAAGGGATATGGAAGTCTGGGGAAAAACATTAATACATTAAAAGAAAAATTACAATAAGAAAAATTAACCTATGAAGTTACATTGAAAAGAATCTAAAAAAAATTTAAACAAAACAAAACTAACTCCCTTCAGGTTGGAATGAGCCGGGTATTTATACCCGAGCCATGGACTTCTAGATTCTTCTCTCTTCATCATCTCGGCCCTTCATCATTCTCTCTTTCCTTGATCTTGCAATCATACCCGTACATTGGGATTATAGATTGGGCGTGTGACTAATCGCGTCACACCGCCCAATCAAATCCCTTCTTTATGCCACATGGGATGGGGTTGAGGTGGAATGGATAGTGACAGGTTAGTTATAGAAGTGATAGGGACATTAACCCTATGGTTAATTAGGGTTAGGCTTAAGGTTTAAAGAACTAGGGTTTACGGTGGAATCGAGTTGGTTCATGTGTGTGTGAGAGTTTCAGTCGCCATAAATTGGGGGTTTATTGGAGTGAATAGGTATAAATGTTAAAGAGTTATAAGTATCACCGGGTAGAGGTCGGGTTAATGGTTGGGTTATTTGGGTTGGGGGTCGTAGTTGTGATTGGCTAAAAGTGTACCCATGGGTAGTTTGACCGTTGGGCATTGACCGCGCCCGTTTTGAAAGAATAAGATAATTGCATCTTTGGCCCTTGTGTTTATAAAGCACTATTTCAAGTTAATAATCAACTTTGGTAAATTGAATATTCACCCCTTGTGGTTTATGGAAACAATGGAATGGGGTTTTGGTTGACTTGTGGTTTAGCTGCAGTTGACTGTAGAAGGCTGAGGCATGATCTCTCTGGCTTCGGCTTTGATTTCTTTAGCTTCTTGATCACTCATCCGTTCTCGTGTTCGTTTTTGACTGATTTCTTGGGATTTTTGACATATCCATACCCTGACACACATAAAACTCCAGATACAAGCACTTTTTGCCATTTTTGATCCGTTTGGGGTTTATTTGGCCTTTTTAAGCATAATAGATTTATGTGGTAATCTCACTTATCAAAGTCCTCCAAAACTAAACGATTGTGTGTCCTCACGCATATCACATGCCTATAAAAAATACTCGAAAATTCCCACAACTAAACCTTTGAAAAAGTAGCAAAGAGTTTTGTTTGGAGGAAAGATAAGAGATTCCAAGTTATAAAACACCCGACTCCCAATTTCTAAGATTTTTCTCTTTTTTAGGGATTTTTCTTGATTATTAACTACCTAACTACAATTTATTGGTGTTGACAAAATGTAATGTTTTCATTACCACATTGGTAACTTTTAGGATCATAGAACAAAAAGCACAATTAAGTGTCTAAAAGATAACTTCGTCATCCCCGACTTTTCACTTAACCCATACTAAGCTTAACAAGATCATTGTCGATATAAGTTCCGATGTTAAGCACTCATACTTATGACTTGTGAAATTTTAACTCCCAACATGGATATATGATTAATGCGTGTGTGTGCTCATTTCAAATATAACCATAGATCAAACTTATTTCCATAGGTTATAATAAATCATAACTAGAAGCAAGCAAAAATTTATTAGGTAATTGCAATTGTTTGGGTCCGAAATGTAACTTGATTTTTAGAAAACGGGACTTTAACTATTAATTAACTTTTGCAACATATTTCTCATTATACACGTTTTAAAAGCTTAGAATGCGTTGCTTAGTTTGAACATACCTGGCTTTCTCCGATCCGGAGTAGGATATCACAACCATCGACGGTGTTCTTAGTTTGAAAACGCACCCCGTTGTGATTGGTTTAGCGAGGAATCACAACATCACTTCTTCCTTAATATTGGCCTAAAGGATGGTGTCTTAGTTTGAACACTCACCTAGGCCTTTCTCCCGAGTGAGATATCACGACACACCAAGATCCCTAGAAGTAAAGATGTCTTAGTTTGAACCCCCACCTCGTGATTAGCGGAGTGGGATATCACAACACATCAATTACTTGCTCCATATAGTCTAATGTATGCTTCATTGGCATTCTTTCAACATTCATGCATTTTTTGCATTCATATTAATCATATGCTTCTTTACGCCATCAATTTATCTTTTAAATCACTTAAAATAGAAAAATCTCGTTTTAAAGAACCAAGTTACAAATTTGAACCAACATTCTTATTCACAATTAAGTGAAGCTTTTAGAAACATCGATTGACTTAGTTGAATTAAAACGAACACGTATGATTAGGGTGATTAGAAGCTTATGGGAGAAAAAGATCACAAGTTACTCATATAAGATTATAGAATATTCTTGCTTAACACAAAAACTTATATTTAACTCTATCATCTCTTGCTTTTGCGATTACTTAGCCATACAACGTTAAGGGTAAAAGCTAGAAAACATTGTTCGGTCGGGTCAAAAATTACTTTCTATTCTCACCAACGGAAAACATACATTTTTGTCTTAACAATTTTATTTTTTTATTTTTTTTTTATTTTTTTTTTTTTTTATGTGAAATATAACACATGGGAAAAATTTAAATTTTTGCTATTTTTGTGGGAAAAAACGGGTACGTGAGAACAAAACAATAAAGCACGCACATAAAATCGATAGAATTCCCTCCCCAAAACTAATGAAAACATTGTCTCAATGTTTAAGTCGGGATTCCTACGAAAATCTTAGCCGTTTATTAAGTAGACAAAGATAATTCGTTAATCGATAATAATAAAGGATATGGGTTCTCCCCAAACTAATTTTCACACAAAGGATGAGAAACTCGAGTTAGTTTTGTTTCGGTATTGAGGCATCGAACACGAGAGGATTCTTGAAATGTTGGGCTTAATCCTGCCAAAAATCACAACACAGAAACTAACAAACGAGAAACGAAGAGGATGGGTCCCTCAACATCACAAACACCATTTAGAGTTAGAAAATAGAATATAAAATAAATAGGAAAAGGATTTAGCATGGGCCTGTGACTCCCACGAAGCGGCTTTGTTTTTTGATTACCGAGTCGCAAGCTCGACTCGATCCCTGAATTCAGTTGTCCTTAGGGAGAGCAAATAGAAACGTTCATTTGAAATGCCACTGGATTGTGAGGATTCCAGGATCAAAAACAAAATTCTCACTTTAAAGGAGAAAATCATAGGTGATGCCTTGGTGTAAGTGAAGAAGGGTAAGAAAAGTCCATGGATAAATGAAATGGAATTGACATCTTTCAACATTTAGAGGAAGATCTTTTACTTTGGTAGAAATTAAGCACAATATTCTTCAAACATTCATTGGGTGGTTCTAGTGGAGGTAGAAAAATTGATGGTTCTTTGAAAACTAAAAGAGTCCCGGAGGAAATGTTCTCTTTTAAATTCTCCTCCAATGTTACAAGATTTTTATCACGAATGGCATGCCTGATAAAACTTGTTATACTGGTTTAAATACTTTGTCTCGTTTCGAGGAGAGAAATTCAAGGTAACACTAGCGACAACTCCGCAGTGAAAGGCGAGTCGAATCTAACAAAGGATGTGGTTTAAAATATTGTGGTGGTAGAGTCAATGAAAATGGTTTAATCCTTTTTCAAGTCTTTTGGTTTGGAAAAAATGATCATTATTATCATATTGGATTTATCAAAAGTGATTTAATTGGCATGACACAATGGTATTGATTGAAAAACATCACTTGAAAACTTCTTCAAAACTTCTGTGATTTCTTCAATTTCTGGGACGAGAAAGATGGTTTTGGTTTCTTATGTAAGAATGCTGGCCAAGAGACAATTATCTTTTTTTCGTATCGCAATTCGATTCATCATTTTCCCACAAATCGGACCAACGAGAAAAACATCGGCGTTTTCCATGAACAAACTTCTCTTTGGTGAGAATAGGGAAAAGTAGGCATTGCTAATTTAAAACCTTCAAGGGTGGGTAGGGAGGTAAGATTAAATTCCCGGTGGAATCGAATCTTTTTCAAGATAATCTTCTAATTTACTTGCTTCCGGTGAAGTAGGTGTAGAGAAAGTAGAAGACTTAATCTCGACATCCTTATCCTTCTCTTCAAAGAGAGGATTCACGTTGCTTGATTTGAAACTTTCATCGAATTCGAGAAGAGGATTTGAGTAAACTTGAAAATTTTCTTCATGAAATTCATCATTACCACGGTCTGGGTATCGAATTTTAGAGGAGCAGTTCATCGGCGAAACTTCTCAAAATTATCATAGTCTCCCGGACGAAGAAACTAGATGAAGAGATTAGTGGTACTGCATAAACGGATCTTCTTTCGAAAAATCGATAATAGAGATGGCGTTGAACACAATTCTATCTTTGTTTTCTCAGATTTAGCGGATAGTAATCAAGTTCATCTTTACCTACTCTTAAAGTCATTTTCTTCATAAATGATCAATTAGAGCTTTTGCGGTTCGAAGGAAAAGGTCTTCCTAGAATAATAGGCACTCTCGGATCGGGTTTCAAAATTAACCACCACAAAATCTCCAAGAAAAGTGAAACCATCGACTCTAACTAACAACATCCTCTGCTATGCCCTTCGGGTGAGACAATGGAACACGATTGCAAGCTAAGTGTCTTTCGAGAAGGAGAGTCAATGCTTTCAAGCCCAAGTTTCTTGTAAATTGAATGAGGGTAAAAGTTAATGCTAGCGTCTGAATCGGCTCTAAAGCACTAGTTTCTATCGAGTTCTTGTAAGCACATGGAATGATGATAATTTTCTGGATCTTCGTGCTTTTCGGGAACTTTGTTCATGATTGATAGCTGATACATTCGGGCATCACAGTTGTGTGATAGCAAAATCTCTCAAGCTTCTCTTGTTTTCTTAGCAATGAACTTACCATTTGTTTAAACTTTGGCCATTTCGAAAGTGCATCTTTTCATCTATCTCTAAACGAATTGTTTTGAACATTTTCAAGAACCAGTGCTATATTGAGCACTCGGTTTATCAGGTCCTCTAACTTTCATCCTCTCGGGGTATGGAAGTCTAGATTGATTCGAATTAGGATTAGGATCAAGATTAACGGTTTTCTTTGCTTTTGGATTTGGAATTTCCATGAAAATTAAATCCTCTTCCCCCGGAGATGGGACATGTGCGGTATTTTCCAAATTAGGATTTTGCACTTTTTCCGTTGACGTCTCGGTTTTGTTTTCAGGTTTTTTTGTGGTTTTGAAACATCGGGTGTAGGAACAAGAGATCGAGGTTCTTCTTCCAAAGCCTTACCGCTCTCCTTGTGGTTGATAGCATTTAATTTGCTGACGAGGGTTTTAGTTACGGTTTGATTGGAGAGTTCCTGAATTTGAAGTAGAGGCTGGATTTTTGAAATTCTCACAAAGACTTGTCAACAAACTTGTAACATTTGCCATTTGATTTTGCAAACCTTGATTTTGATTTTGCACATTCTTCAATATCGCATCATTTGCTTTGACGTAACTTTCAAAATCTGTTTTCAACACTATTGTTGGAGGTGGTAAGGTAAAAACTTGATTGGTTGGTGGTTGGAGCTTGATAAACTTGATTTTGGTTGTTTTGACGGTTTTGATTAAAGTTTCCTCCACGGTTTTGGTTGAAATTAGGATTGGTCCTTGATAACGGTTTTGGTTGGTTTGGACATTTGGTTGATTGAAACCTGGTGGTCTCATTTGACTTGCCAAATTTGAAGGTTGGTTTCTTTGGAGGAAAAAAGAAAATTTCCAACGGCTGCAGTTTGTTGAAATTGTTGGACGTTGTCATGAAAAACGGGAAAATCATTTCCACCTCGTGTTAACGGACAATTGTTAAAATTGTGATTTGATCCACATGTACACAAACATTCTCACCTGCTTTGACGGTGATTGCAGGAGTAAAACAACTAAAGCTTTCATTTGACTCAATCATTTGGTTCTTCCTTGATTTAGTGTCATCTTATCCTCGAGAGAAGCGGCTATTTGTTGCATATCGAAAGAATTATTGGAAGATGAAGAATTAGAAAGAGGAGCATCCGTACTCACTCTTGAGTCACTAGCACGACTTCTGGAGTAACGAACTTTTGACTTGCTTTCAATAATCGCTAACCTTCTTGAGGTCATTTTGTCTAAGAATTGCCACCTGCTGCAGAATCTAAAGCATCTGATCGTTTGAATTCAAGAATTATAAAAAGTATGAGTAGAGTTGGTGGGAGTTCCGAAAAGCCATGGTGAGGACATGGACGAAGGTAAGTCCGTTAAAAGTTTCCCTATGCTTCATTAAAAAAGGCTTCGTTGGGTTTATGGTAAAAAGTATGTTTTCATTCCGATAGTAAGTGGTTTTTGAAGGTGGGAAGTATTGGTTTATTGAATTTCTGAAACTAAGTCGTCCCAAGTGAGGAATTGGGATCTTGGTGGTTTCTTTGTCTAACCTAATCTCGGGCTTAACCGTCTAGGAGGAAAAAAGGGAAAAGCAAAAGCCTTAACCGAAGTGGTTCGGAACTTCTGATGTCATAAACGTTTGATTGAAAGTGACCTTATTAAAAAATCGAATGGTGATTGTTGGGGATCTTGTTACCCGTAAATTTGTTGCTTTGCACTAGATTGATTAAACGTATAAAACACAAACAAGGTTGCTTAAGCTCGAATTGTTGGCATGTTGGTGGGACAAAACATATACGCATCCTCATACCCCTCGATGGGTTGTTGTTAATCATTTGGGCATCGTTCGATTGTCGGCCATTTGGAACAACGTTTTTGTTCTACAATTGGTTCATACGAAAGAGTTTGTGTGTTGACGACGTCCTACGGAGATTGCAAACGTTGTTGCATAAAAAGGAAAAACTAACAATTAAAAAGCAAAACTTTACACTAAAATTTTTTTCGTTGTCGTTTGTTTTTTTTTTTTTTTTTTTTTTTTGAACGGGTCACGAAAGAGACTTAAAACCAAATTTTCAACTACTTCACGGTTATTAGCTCTTGAAAATTGCTTTTCAAGGTGGCCGTCGTCGTAGAGACAACAAAAGGCAAGTCGTTAATCTTTGATTACGATTTGGGAACAATTGCAAGTTACGGAACTTATTTATGATATATCTCAATAGAGGATATTATTTGTTTGGTGTTCGTTAAACCAACTTGGTGGAATTTTTGTATTTTCTAAATTAAAGACAATTTTTTAGTATTTTTGATTTTTCTATTTTTTTATCTTTTATTATTACTAAAAAGAAAAGAAAATTTATATTTTTTACTTTTTTATATTTTTTTATTTTTTTGGATTTTGAAGTTATGACAAAATTTAAACTCTTTTCGAGGACGAAAGGATTCTTCAAACCAAATCGACAAACTCAAAAAACGAGGAATGCGCTCACACAGTCCCCGGCAGCGGCGCCAAAAACTGATTGTGGCAGTTTTATACTCGGTTAAAAATATAATATAAATTTAACATAATCCCGAGAGTAAGTAAGAAAGTTACCAAGTCTTCCCTTGGTAAAATTCACTCTCAAAAAAATATTATATAATTTAATATTGAATCGTTTAATAAACCGGGGCAAAGTTATGATCACCGGGTCGTTATCCCAACGACTCGTGGAAATGGAAACCTCGTTTTAAGTTTGGATCTGATTTGAATAGAGATGAGTTTTTTTTTGATTAAAATTAATAAACTACTAAAATTAAAGTACAATTTAAACAACTAATTAACAAAATAAAACTAATTACGAAAGAAACTAAAATGCGACATTTAAGAAAACAAATGCAATTTAAAACTTAAAAATATAAACTAAATTCCTAAACCTAAATTAATGCTAAAGAAAATTTTAAGGAAAAGAAAAATATTTTTTAAAGGCTTTTTGAATTTTTTATGAATTAAAATCTATTTAATCTAAATTAAATTCTAAAAATAAAAATTTTGAATGATTAAAATTAAGGAGGGAAAATATTTTAATCTTGTTTTAATCTAATTACTTAAAATTAAGAGAAAACACATTTTTTACACTACTTTTTCTACTTTAAAGCTTAAAATTTAAAATTATAGTTTAAAAATTAAAAACTAAAGGTTTGAGAAATTAAATGTTAAACATAAAGATAAAAATTACCTTTTTTATAAAAATGACTTCAGTGGATTAAAACTAAAATTAATATTTTTTTTTGTTTTTATTAAACTCTTTTTATTTTTATTTTTTTTTATGATTTTTTTAGATTTTCGAATTAATTAAAGTATTTAAATTCGAAAAATGATTTTTTTAAAAAAATAGTAAACTTAAACTAAAAATTGTGTAAATTACTTTTTATAACAAAAAAAAATGCAGGAATTTTTTTTTATAAAAAGCCCCAAATTTTATCCACTATATTAAAACCTAATTTATACTAATTATAGTTTTTAAACCATAATCTAATTAATTAATAAAAATTTTATATAAAAATCTTAACTAAACAAAATCCCAAACACAGGGGTTAAAAAGGAAAATAACCGAAAGTTGGGGTAGGCGGTGGTGGTAACATTTTTAGTTTTAATAAAAAACAACAAGTTTGGCGATCATGACAGGTTTAGTCCCTGTGGTTAGGACTAATGAAACTAACTATAACAATAACGAAAGGATCAACGATGCAAGGATCTAAGGGACTAACGATGAAACTAACGCAGGTCTAAGATTTGAAACTTTAATGATTAAAAAGATTTCTTTAGAAAACTAACGAATTAGTCCTGTACCTTTGATTTACATCAACAGCATCCATTTTTTTGAAAAAGGCTTATTATTCATGCTTTTTTAAGAAGGGAAATACTTTTCCAACCTATATATCAGCTTATTACAATAAGCTGATAAAAGCTTATGAAGCTTAAAAGCTTATACAACCTAAAAATCTTTCTAAATTCCCATCAAACAAACCATTATGTCAAAAACATATCATAGATTAAAAGCTATAATACTAACTGCCTTATTACAAATCCTCTACTTTTTTTCAAATGAAGCTAATCCTAACACGGATACAAACTTTAACGTAACCAAATATATCTAATATAGCATTATTTATTAAGAAAAAAAAAACTGTATTAAACTAAAAAGGGTAATGTTTACCTTCACTTTCCAGCTAGAACAGGAAAGTGCAGCTTATCTGGCTTATGGCTTAATTCACATAAGCCAACTCACAATAATCAAAACCCTAATCTAATCTAACGGTTGACCATCAACCACTAACTCCTCGAAACAATAGCAGCCATCCAACTCCATTTTGTTCCAAGTCTTGTTCAAGACAACAAACAATAACAAACACAAATACACTACTAAATTTGCAGAAATAAGAAAAAGTAATTCGGATTTTATGGAAATGGAATTTTATTAATCAACCAAATTATCTATTACAACTCGAGAAAAAACATTAATACATTAAAAGAAAATTACAATAAGAAAATTAACCTAAGATTTAACATGAAAATTAACTAAAAAAAATTCTAACAAAAAAAACTAACTACTCCTTGGTTGGAATGAGCCGGGTATATATACCCGAGCCATGAGCTTCTAGATTCTTCTCTCTTCATCATCTCGGCCCTTCATCATTCTCTCTTTCCTTGATCTTGCAATCATACCCGTACGATTGGATTATAGATTGGGCGTGTGACTAATCGCGTCACACCGCCCAATCAAATCCCTTCTTTATGCCACATGGGATGGGGTTGAGGTGGGGAAATGTTAGTGGAAGTTAGTTATGAAGTGATAGGGACATTAACCCTATGAGTTAATTAGGGTTTGCTTACTTAAGTTTTAAAGAACTAGGGTTTACGGTGGAATCGAGTTTGTGGTTCCTGTGTGTGGAGAGTTTAGATCTGAAATTGGGGGTTAATTGGGGAATTGTAATGTTAAAAGAGTTTATAAGTATCACCGGGTAGAGGTCGGGTTAATGGTTGGGTTATTGGGTTGGGGGTCGAGCTGTGATTGGCTAAAGGTGTTCCCATGGGGTGTTTGACCGGCATGGACCGCGCCCTTTGAATGGATTAAGATAATTGCATCTTTGGCCCTTGTGTTTATAAAGCACTATTTCAAGTTAATAATCAACTTTGGTAAATTGAATATTCACCCCTTGTGGTTTATGGAAACAATGGAATGGGGTTTTGGTTGACTGTGGTTTAGCTGCAGTTGACTGTAGAAGGTGAGACAATGATCTCTCTGGTTTCGCTTGGTGGTGTTTATTCTTTAGCTTTTGATCACGATCGTTCCGTGTTCGGTTTTGACTGATTTCTTGTGATTTTTGAAATATCATACCTGCACACATTAAAACTCTATACAAGCACCTTTTTGCCATTTTTGATCCGTTTTGGGTTTATTTGGCCTTTTTAAGGCATAAAATAAGATATGTGTAATCTACACTTATCATCAACCTTCTCGGTTTCATTGGCAACAAACTTGGTACATATCAGGGTTAACTCTGGAAACGTTCAGTGTATGTTGGACATCGTTTCCCTTGACCTTTAGGTTCCACAGCTCAATTTCTAATTTCTTGATTTCGCCTTGCGGACAATACTTGTCCGTCATCTTTTTCTTGAGTATTCCCATGTCATTGGCTTATGCTCTGGACCTAAGGTTCGTTTTATGACCATTCCACCAAGTCAATAGCATGCAACTAAACAGAGTGCAGGTGGCAAACTTAACTTGATTTTCGATAGCAAAACCACTGATATTGAAGATTGACTCCATCTTTTCAATCCACCGAGTCTAAACCGACCACGCTTCAGTCCCCTGGAAGTTCAAAGGTTAAACTTCATGAATTCAGCGTAAAAATAAAAAACACGGAGCGCGCAGTTTGCACGTTCCTTCGGTTATCCCCGTGCGAACTGTGGCTTCCCATTCCATTGGTGGAGTTGTTTCGAAAAGAGGGCTTGGTCGATCATAGCTTTTTTTTTTTTCCTGGCATGGATTCATGGAGTTCATGAGTGTTTGGGTTTAGTGTTGTATTAACAGGGGTTAATTGGTTCCTTTCTGGTTTGTAGGTGCCATGATTTTCTAGATCACAAAAGACAAAACATGAGGTTTATAACAGAATATAATAATATATAATGAGATAATCAACTCAGAGTGGTAATGTAGTACAAAGTAACCATCCGTATTTCATTCAATAAACTTTGAAAATTTTAACATGAATTAGTTGTGGATGGTACACACCTATATTAAATACAAAAGATCAAGGCTATGTCTAGGGGGAAAACCCCTAATACTTAACATGCTGTACATGGCCTAAACAAGATACTAATAAATAAAACCACTAGATGTGACTGTCGGGCATCCCCAGACGCGTCATGATGATTTGGAATCTAGCCTCTGGCATGGCTTGTTTCAAGCTCTCCTCTGCTACTCTCGCAGTGTGCTAACACTCAGCCTGGCATGTCGCTCATCTTGCCTCATATCTCTGATGACTCGGAGAGTCTCTACCATCTGGTCCTGACGCCTACGATCAGTCTCTCGAAGTGCTACTAACTCAGCCTGATACATCTGAAAGCGAGTCTCATGTACCTGATGTTGTGTCTGAATGAGAGTACCCTGCAGCTGTAGTTGTGTCTGGTGTGCCTGGAGATGGGTCTCGTTGTGCATACACATGATCATTGATGGCGTGAAAGCTTCCTGATGAGTCGCCTGACTCAATCCTATCGAGTGAGCCCAAGCCTCTCGGGAAGCATAGGCCTCCTCTTTCCAATCCATACTGTTCCCTTGGGGAGAGTCATATATCCCATAAGTAAATCGACCCGCTGCGAGTCCATATCAACTTGCTGTGATATACGAGACCTACTATCCTGAGCATCCTCTAGTAAAGCATACAAGTCCTGTGTATCATGCTCATGGAGCTCAGCAAGCTCTGTGACCCTAGTATTGACCTCTCCCACGGTCATAGGTGCTATCTCTGGAGCTGCCTCTTCCGGATCTACCCAAGTACCCCTAATCCCGTACCTGGCATCTCTAATCCCCTGTCGCATCTCTTCAGCATCTACCGTGCTAACAAATCCATAATCTATCCCTAAACCTCTGGTAGGTCTAGCAGTAGAACTCTCTCCAATCTCATATCTGGAGCCTATAGTGGACAAATACAACCTCTTGCGGGGAGGCTGCTCAGACTCGGGAATGTCATCCCTACGGTCAATAGGTGGTGGTATGTATAGAGATGGTGGTAGTGGTGGTAGTGGAGGTGATGGTAATGCGGCAGTAACTGCATCAATAAGAGCCTGAGTGGATGCTATCCTGAGTGTCTGGATTTGGGTTGGACACCCAGATGATGGTAGTAAAGGTGGTGAATGTGCAGGTAAGGCCATGCACCTAGCAAAGCACTCCTTTGCAGGGGGTGGTGATAGTGAGATAGGTGGTGATGGTGATGGAGTAGTCATGGTCAGAAGTCTCTCAACCTTTGCCTCTGGTGGAAGGGATATGGAAGTCTGGGGCCGGACGGTAATCCTAGCCCCAATAGTAATGTTAGTGGAGGGTGGGGGTATGACAGGCTCTGTTCCCTCAGGTGGGAAAATAGGCTCATCAACAGGTATAACGGTAGTAAAGTCAGCCGGAGCTAAGTGCTCCTCCTCCTCCTCCTCATCCTCCTCATCCTTATCCTTACCATCAGCGCCATCCCTAGATGAGTCGCCATCATCATCATCTCCATCATCTCCACCGTCCATAGGATAGTCAACTGGACCATCCTCAGTCTCATCATCCTCGTACTCCTTTGGATCCTCCTCGGGATCCGACTCAGTAACATGTCCGGGTGACTCAGCAGTAGGTAAATCAACAGGAGGTAATGGCTGCTCCTCAGCCGGAAACTCATGCTCATCCTCGTCCTGAGGAACTAGCGGTGTCTGTGGGTCCTCTGGGCCTGGTATGTAATCTGGTGAGGGTGGGGCTACTGGCCGTATCGGGAGTCCGTCGTATCCTAATACGATGACCCGTGGAATGCCTCCCTCAGATACCTCTTCATTATCGGCTCCCCAGAAGGCTCTGCCGGGCTCAGAGTCGGTGTAGACGGAAGTGTAGGTAACATCAGATGTCGCAGAAGACATGATTACTTTTTTTTTTTTTTTAATTGCAAAATGCAAAAATAACTTATATAAGTATTAATTATAGGAAGGATCGATCATGATATGTCTTTAAGCTTTTAATAATAAAGATCTTAATAGTAATATACGTCAAGTGTCATTTATATAATCGATATATCAATCAGTAAGCACTTAGACCTACTAATGCTAAAGCATGAAGTATGTAAAGCTTATATGCGCTAGATGTAAACAAGTAATGCATGTATGTCCCTCGCAAATCCATTTGTGAAAACAGTTGAAAAATGGTTATAGTCCCAGACAAAAATTTTGACTGGTTTCTATAACCTTGATGATACCCAATCTGTATCACCTCAAATCTGGCACGCAGCGGGAATGGTGAATATCCGAGGCTGACTTTATGGATCAATAGCACAAGATATGAGAACGACCACTAAACGTGTCGTTTGAAAAAGATACATTGGATTAACAAAATACTTGTTTGTTACATAAGCCCATGGCTTCAAAATGTTTAACAATATAAATAAAGATTCCGGTATATAACAATTGTCCCCAAAATGAAATAGGACCCCAAATCTTAAGTGTTGACTATTCAATTATTGACTTCTAATGTATCATCGCACCTCGTGCCTTATTGACCTGAAAAACATGCTTAAAACATCAACATAAAGTTGGTGAATTCATAGGTTTATGTAAAATCAATGGTAGGACGCAAGATTTCCAAATGTTGATTTAGCAACACATGCAAACATCATAAAAAGTGATTACGTTTTCCTAAGCTCATGGACACTGGAAGCTTCTATGTTGAATGCAAATCATATTTGCCAACATGTGTCTGTGAACGATGTGCTAAACCGCCACATCCAAATCCGGGACATGGGTATGCGTTCGTTCCGGTGATTGCTGGTCACCCGAACGGGGGATTGTAAAATCCCCAATAGATCTATTCCTAAACATTCGCGCCCACACAATGTAATTCGAATCACTTCTAGCAATTAACAGTTCATGATCATGGAATAATGGGTTATGGTAAACTAAGGCAAACACGAATCATGGGTATAAATATACACTTGAGTCCCATTTGTAAAACAAAGCATGTTTCTCACCCCCGGATGTAAATCATTTAATAATTGTTAAACATGGGGCTTTGAACTCACCTTAGCAGGTAGTTCTCTGCGAATGATAATATAAATATCCAAGTATGCATGAATCACACCGTCAGTACCTTAAGTAATTACCGGTCAAGTCGTAGTCTACACATTTTAAGGCTAACGACTAGTGTATAAACTAAATTCCCATTATCAAGTTTTATTTTTACTGTTATCACTTGTGTGGTGGTGCACATGATTATTGTATTTATAATTTCGATGGTTCTCGAGAAACGTGAAATCATTGTTAATAAATATACTCATTTATTTCGTCGTTAAATAAACTCGTTTAATGTCCGAATATCCTAATATTCGACCGGTTTGTTAGTGTTTTATTTATTCACTTTTGTTTCACAAATATACCCTTAAGTTTCTAGATATTTCCCTTTAGTCCCTAGGTTTATAAATCTAGATATTTACAACTTTAAACCTTTTGTTTCGATAATTAAAATAATTATTCTTTAGTTTACAAAATGTAATTTGCGTTCTTTATAGTTACACTTCGTCTACTTGAGTTTTAGAATGTTTCAAAACAGTCCTGAGTTATCCCAATTCGAAAATGCAATTTATTCCCTTAAGTTCAAATTTAATTTTTAGGCCCCTTTCTTTGCAAAAATGCATTTTAGCTCTAATTTTAATCCACGAGTGATTTGGCATTATTTAGTCCAAATAAGCCAACAAAGCTGTTTCGATTTAAAAATAAGCATTTCGAGCTTATTTTTGGCTTAACGGGCCTTGTTGGGCCCGTTAAGGTCCGTTTAGAGTCGTAGGGATCCAATATGATTCAAATAAGTTCAAAAGCCCTTAATAAGCTCATGTGGGTCTGTTAAGCTTAAAATAGGCTTGGAGAGCTTATTGGAGCTTATTTCGAGCTTATTGGGCTTGTGAGCCCAATAACGCAAGTCTGAAAGCTACACATGGGTCGCCTATGTGTTTCTAAATTATTTTCTAGGCTCAACGAGCTTATTAGGGTCTGTTTAAGTAAGCTTATCCGAATAAGCAGTTAAGCTCTCGCTAATGGGCTGTTGGGCCCGTTTAGGGTCTGAATGGGTTGCTACATGATTTGAGTCGGCCCATTAGGGTCCATTAGACTTCCTTGGGTCTATTAAGTCCACCATGTTTCATACAAGCCCACTAATAAGCTATCCGAGCTTATTGGCTCGTATTGGGCTTGGTTGTGGGCTAGTAAGCCCGATAAGGGTTTGTTTGTGTTTTTAAGCACTCGTCAAGGTGTCCTAAGACCTATACAAGTTCCATGAGTATATTAAGTCTTTCAATAAGCTCAAGGAGCTTATTCATACCTTGTGGCTCCTCTATCTTGGGCCTGTCAGGCCTGTTTAGGCTGTTGGGTCCATTCGTGGCCCATTAGGACTCCCTTGGCACTTAGTGTACTATGACTTAGTTTAATACGTTTCTCTAGTCCCCTATTAAGCTCGAATGAGCTTAAAAATAAGCTACGGTTTCTACCGAAGGCTGTTGGGCCTATTGGGTCCAACTGTGGGCTTTGCGCGAGTTGTACAAGGCCCATTGTGGCCCGTTGACATTTCTAGCACAAGCATGGTTCGAAATATGGGTCTAGCGACTATGTGTTGTTTATTTGGCTTGTATTTAGATCGTGTTCGCCACATGCACACGTAAAAGAGTGTCGAGTATTCCTTCCCAAGGCAAAATGCTACATTTACTCGAAAGGTTTACGTGTATCTTTTATAAAAATGGTTTGTACGTGCCATAGGTCTCGTTTGCCTATGGACGAAAACGTTAAGTCCTTTGTTTACTTGTTTAACTTCTTTGTACATGTGTTTTAATAAGTCTTAGCACCACACGAGTATAACATGTACATGTATAGCTACGTAACCCTATATGGGTCCCGACACAAGTATAAAAATCAAATGAAAACTAAGCTATGAATCTCATTGAGTCGAGAGAGACTTACAATGGTCCTAGAGCTTGTAGGTTTAAGAAGTGGACGTGTAAATTGCTAACCCTTAGCTCGTATACCCTTGTGGATACTCGTTGGTTCGAATATAAAATGTGGTGAGGTGTTTGCGTGTGCTAGTCGACCCGAACAAAGGAAGCACTAGTTGTTTAGTTGTTTGAAGGAGTGTGTGAGTTTTCAAGAGTGTCAAATGGTGAGATATGAGTGTGTACTTATAGGCAAGATTGCTAGTTCACTTTCCTAGTTACATAAACAAAACCGAACGTGCCCTAGGTAGTGGTATTTAGGTTTTCTAGTTAACTACACATGGTTTTCTTGCTAAACCATTTAGTACAATTCTTAATTGTGATGTGTTTGTACAAGATTTGCTTAGCTAGACAAATCTTATGGATTTGTATGCATACATGCATGAAATCGTGGTCTAGGAGGCCAAAGGGAAGAAATTTGGTTAATATCCAATGTATAATAGGTTAGTGGAGACAATTAGGACTAGTATTAATTAGTTAGATGAAGTACTAGTACTTGTAGGATCATTAGTGGGATTTTTAAAGATTTCCTAGATGTATTAGTGTGTATAACCGGCCATAGTGGGCATTTGACACAAAATTGATTTAATTTTGTGCTTAAGGTTTAAAAGTGGGTATTTGTTTGAGTCTAGGTAAGTCTAGGTATTTCCGGGGTACGTCCAAATGTATTTTATTGCGAAACGTAAACCTTTTACGTGACCAATAAAAATAAAATACGCAAAGTACATAATTATCTTCTTAATAATTATATATTACGTGGTTGATGCATACCTTAATTTGTTTGACGACCGTTCACCTCAATGGATTATTTCTAGTCTACGCAATTTAACTTACAAGTAAAATTTAAAAGTAAACGCGTATCGGACTAAAATAAATAGTGACTGATAATAATTGTCGTACAATAACATGAAAATGAGAAATGTTACAAAAGCAGTATGTGTACATGATGAAAATAAAAAAAAAGACTACTAAGATAGTAGCCTAACCATGCCTATGATGCTATCTAGAACTAAACACGTATCTGTCAAACATCAAATGGGTCACTTTTTCGAGGGCTGATTGTAGTTAGGGTAATGTTTGGACTTAAGCAGTATTCAAAAATGGGTCATTTATTAGAAAAATGGGTCACTTTTATCAAAGTGGACAGTTTTATCAAAATGGGTCAAAATGGGGAAAAATGAGTACAAACTGAAAGTAAGAAACAAATGCTTTACTGGTAATGGTTACTCAAAATGGGTCATAATGGGTCACTTCACATAGTTTTATAAAAAAAGGTCACTTCACACAGTTTTATCAAAGTTTATACTCAATGGGTCACTTCACACACTTTTATCAAAATGGGTCAATTTTATCAAAGTGGTCACTCATTGCTCAAATAATGTTTTGCAACAAAGAATATGTTGGTAATGGTTACTGTGACAGTTTCAAGGGTTGATTGGAGTTGGGGGAATGTTTTATAAAAATGGGTCAGTTTTATCAAAATGGGTCAAAATCAGTAAAAACTTAACCTTTTTTCTATAGTACATATACATCTAAACCATCAAAGATAAAATAACTAAACAACTATAACATTTTTTATATGTTATGTTATTCTTGATATACCCTGCATATACATTTAAAGCATGAAAGATAGAATACTAAACTGACCCATTTTGGCAAAATACATACATATGACAGAACTGAAAGTAAGCAACTATTGAACACGCGTATTGCACATTGTGGGTCTATTTGCAGAAACCAAATAGGCTATTAAATAATCAACAGACTATGCAGAAACCAAAACATTAGTCCATTCCGGTAATGATAACATGCATGACACACTATTAAATAATCAATACACTAACCTTTGAAAGAGAAATATGTATGAAAGATGCACTTTGCTTCAATAACTGCACAGAAATAGATAAAGATCAAAAGATTAGAACATTTATTTGCATTAAAGATATATTATGACTACAATTTATTTTTTAAGAAAAGTGAAAATACAACCTCTATCAAATACGTAGATTAAAAGAATTATCAGAAGTGTATATATGTATTAACATTTACCTCATCATTTAAGTTTTTGAATTTTGAACTTCAAAAGTTAATACTTATCTTCTAATTTTTGTTTACCACTATTTATGGTTTGTATTTTGCCGCCATGATTTCCTATTAATCAAGTTTTATAACAAACTACATATCCTAATTTACAGCTAAAAACTTATCCCAACCATGATTTCCTCCAAGAAGTTTTTCCAACCATTCACCAGCATCTCTCTCACCATAAAATAACAGCCATCTAATTTAAGACCCAGATTGGTGGCCTTCTATTGCTTTTAAAATTATATTTTTTAACTTCTGATTTTTCAATATAAAAGTTTTCAACACTGCACCTATTACCTTATACAAAACCGTTTGGATGATTCTCCCTTCCATAATGTGCATAAACCCCAAACCCTTTGTTACTAAAAACTGAGTTTTACCCGAGCAAATAGGATCTATTACAAATAATAAAATGCACATGGAAACTGATACAAATAATAAAATGCTGCAATTTTTTAACATTCTTAATATAGTGACTTCAAAACCCATAAATCGTTTATATTGGTAACATTATAAAAACTGTTGTTAAATGTTTTTGTTATTGGTAATTGGTAACTGATATGGCTAAACACAAACACAAATGATTATCTCAATGATTATCATTTGCAAACATCAGAAGGGTCATGATTATCAGTTGCAAACAGGAACAAAAACACAAATGAAGGGTCATGATAATCATTTCCAAACAAGAACACAAACACAAATGAACTTTTAAGAAAACCTAATAAGGGATTTGATTATTGATACTTTATTGAAGAACACCTAATAAGGGACAAAAAGGAAAAACATACTACAAAAGCAGTATGTGTACATGACGAAAATAAAAAACAAAAGACTACTAAGATAGTAGCCTAACCATGCCTATGATGCTATCTAGAACTAAACCCACCCATCATCACTGTCATCTTCACCAAGGTTTTCTTCTTGGTCACTTTCATCAAACAATCCAAGGTATTCTTCTAGGTCACTTGAATATTCATCAAAGAATTCTTCTTGGTCACTTGAATCTTCATATAGGTCTTCTTCTTGGTCACTTGAATCTTCATCAAATAAATGGCACAACCTTGTTCTTCTTGTTATTTTGATTTAGTCCTTCTTCCTTCGTTTAAAAGGTGCCATTAGGATATCCTCATCATCAGTTTCCTTTATGAAAAGTAAGAGTATGAGTGAACGCAGTATATTGTCATAAAAAGTAACATAGGATCAGCAATAAGTATTTTTTTTTACTTACAGATTCTTGAAGTGTCAAGTTTATGACATTGATATTCTCAGATGCAACAACCTGTGGTTCAACTGTTGTTTCCTCAGTCTTGATTTCAACTTTATCTGGAAGAGCATCCACATCAATCACTTCATTCCATTTCTAGGTTCTTAAGTTGTCTTCATGTTTCCTTTTTTTGTCACTTCATTGTTGTTCTCCAAAGGTAGTGCCTGGAAGTGATTGTTTGCCATGTTTCTTGAAGGATTAAAAGTGAGAATTGAAAGTGTACTGTGAATGCATTATGTAAACATGTTGTTGCTTTATATAGGGACTTTTTTAGATAAAATGGCGCCAAAAGCATAGTCCGAATGATAAGGAAGTTTGTTGAATGATGATAAGTCACTATCAGATTGTACACTTATCTGTTTTTGGTACTTATCTTCACATGAATGTTTAAGAAACGTGCTGCAATACATACACATACTATGTCAACTGAAAAGCCTAAATTTGTGCTTGATTTTAAGTGGTCCAGATCATTTGCAATGTGTATTTTTGTGGTTCAGATTATGTCCAAATGATATTTGTTTCTCTTTGTTTCGTCAACAAGGAATAAGTAGAATACTTAGGGACTTAACCACATATTATTTGAAAGTATGTGTAATTTTTTTCTTTAGTTTTTTACATTGACCTTTAATTGATTAGCACTTGTTATTCTTGAGTTATAATTGATTATACTTCTATACTATTATATAAAGCATTTACGACTTTCTATAAAGAGAAGTCTTAAAAATTTTAAGATAAAAAAACATTACTATAAAAAAAGTATTTTTTTTCAAGAAAATTAAAAGTAAAGTTATATTTACAACTATTTAATGCACAATATATTAACTCAACACATATAATTAATGATATTATTAAAATATCATCAACTCTAAAATACAATTAATAAACCACATGGTACAAAACAATAATGCATAAATCATCTTTTTTTCTTTTTTAAAACCTCACTAAATAAAATTTACAAATCATTAATGAAATTATTAAAATACTCACTCACTCAAAAGTACAATTAATATACCACATGGTACAAAACAATAATGCATAAATTATTTTTTTTAAACACACACTAAATGAAATTTAAAAATCATTAATGATATTATTAAAATACCTTTTACTAAAACAATATAATTAATATACCACATGGTACAAAACAATAATGCATAAATCATCTTATCATTTTTTTTTCATCTTTAAAACACCATTAAATAAAATTTAAAATTCATTAATGATATTTTTAAAATACCCCTCACTCAAAAATACACTTAATATACCACATGATATAAAATGATAATGCATAAATAATATTATCCTTTTTCGTCTTCTAAAAACAACACTAAATGAAATTTACTGATCATTAAGCGGGTCATAAAAACCAATCTTTTATGTAGTTAGACTTTCTGACACCACATTTTTCGACCATGCAACGGACCATTATTTACGACCACAACTTAGCAATATAGACACCACCAGATGACGCTAAAACCGCTACTCTCTATGTTTAAATGTTATATAATATTACACGTCCAAAATAATTAGCAATAGTGGTGACCACCGTTTTCGTATCGTCGCTGCATCGTGATGCACAGATCGTCTGCCTTTTTTTATGAATTAGTTTGCGGTAAAATTGTTCCATAAAGTTATCGACATGCGTAAAGTTAGCATCGTGAGAAACATATAATCGTTTAACAAAAAATTTGATTACAAGGTGACTGCCGTCGTAACGCGCGTATACCCTATTATAAAAAGCTTTTTATAATGTTACTAAATTCATAAGAAAAAACAAACTAATTTCCAGTTAATAACCTCTTTTGAACATTTTTTTCCTTCTATAAAAGCAATTAATCAAAAAGACATTGCTATCGTCGAAAACTATAATCACAAAGGTATCCGCTTCCGCATCACGCGAATACGCGAATAGTTATTACTAAAACTTGCAATCATTTTTTTCACATATCAAATATGGGGGATCCAAAGAAATGTTGTTTTAAACTTGCAATAGAAGATACTTTAATTACTCGTGCATGTGACTCAGCATGCTTATCTTGTATCAAAAGATTTGAAGAATGAACTTCATATATTGTAATATACTTTCTCAATGGGAATTGATTGGCATACTCATAGATTTGATTGAAACATTCAATATACAAACAGTTTCAACAGTGTATATTTACAATACAATTGTTTGATGCACATTTTGGAGTGTCCCAATCAAATATAAAAGTGTGCAAATCACCTCCAATTCTCAATCGTTTGCCATATACTAATCATTGCAATTTTGTTGGGTTTTGAGATTTAATGATTACAAAACCACATATGAAGAAAAAAAAAGATGAAACAACAAGGACTTAATGTGCAATATTAAGTTAGCTTCATATCAAAGCTAGGTTTTCTTGTAAACCCTAGCCTCTCTAGTATATAAAGAGAGGTAGGGTGAATAGTTTTGGTATCCATCATAGTTAGATCTCTCCAATGAGAGTCTAATAGTTAGCTTATTAGTAGTTAGTTTCTAGATAGTATAGTCGACTGATTAAAGTCGAATAGTGTATTAGTTAGCCTCAAGGATTATTTGATCTTGGGGATATAGTTTATGAATAAAAACCTTGTTCATAACATTGTTGTTCTTAATTGTTATTCCGCTGCGTGATCAATGTTATGATATCCTAGATGGGCAAAACGATCTATGAAGCCTACAATTAGGTTTCAACAAATTTTGAGATAACAAACAAATGCATAAAGTTTTTCTCTTACATAATTATATTTATGAGGTGTGATCATTGAAATTAGCTAGAGTTGGTCTTGTAGCTATAATAAGAGCTTGAACTTATATTATAAGTTTTTTTTAACAGCGGATTTCAATAAAACACTAGCAAGAAGCTAGAAATAAAAGATTACAAAGAAATAAGCGAAGGATTTTTAACCAATCTACCCAACTAAAGTTTGACTTGCATCTAGACCTACACCAAGTAAAAAAAAGAGCCACAATGTCATCAAACAAATAAGTTGTTGACTGATTGTTAAGGCCAAAAATAGATTTATTGCGATAATTCCATACCGACCACCAAGTAATGTAAAAAACTCCTTCCAAGACCATCTTGAGCTTGGACGAAAGACGGAGGTTAGAAAACCAAGACCACTACTCTTTATAGAAAGACAACGCCATCATGTTGATGTCCCACCATCGAGCAATATTCTTATACAGGTCTTTCACCATGAAACAAAAGAAGAAGATGTGGCTGGTAGATTCGACCGTCGAGTTACAAGAAGGACAGAAAATAGATTCTAATTTCCAAAACCATCTAGAGAAATTAGAGACGCGTTGGAAGATATTGTTAAGTTTAAACTCTCCTAGCATGAATGATTAAAACCTAATCGGAACATACTTAAGTCCGATCGAGTTTTTGGAGCCGACCCACCTCAAGATTTTTATCATCACTGAGATTCCCTAGGCTGAAGAAACAGATGAACTCCCCAGCTCCTAAATGCGACCAGAACCATCTATCAAGCATGTTGGGAAGAATAAGGCCCTCCATTTTAGACAACATATCTGCCATTTGAACTTGCTCTACCCCTCCTCTTGGATTGCGTCTGAAAGAGTAACCGAAGCTAGGGTGTGCCATTTTTGCCGCCACTGAAATGTTTTTATCATATTCAAGAACATAAAATCTAGGATATAAAAATTTGAGGGGCGCTTCTCCCAACCAAGTCTCTTCCCAAAACATAGTGTTCTCCCCATTTCCCATCTTTTTCTTAATGGAGCCAGGAAGGTCGATTCCTTTGTTATAAAGAAGAGGAATATCATGGAATAATATCAATCCAGTTTACGAGAAAACACTAGATTACAAGGATTACCAAGCATACGTCTACTACCATGAATAGCTTTGATAACCCTAGACCAAAGAGAGGTATTTTGAGTTTGAAATCGCCAAACCCACTTAATGATAAGAGCACGGTTCAGCGCATAGAAACTCGAAATACCGAGACCACCTTTCTCCTTAGAAGCCAAGACGTTATCACATTTAACAAACGCTATTTTCCGAACATTAAGATCCACCCCATTGAAGAAATGGCTACGAATGGATTCCAATTTGAAAATAGATTAGATATTTCAAAATAGATCAGATATTTCAAACTTTTGTTCTATTTCTTAAGTAATATAACTATGGGCCCCTTTAACTATATACAAGCTCTACGTATTTATAAAAGCTCATTTATATTAACTTAAACTTATAGAAACTTATAAATTGTTAAAGCTTTTACAAGTTTATGTGTTAAAAAAACTTATTTTGCAAGCTAGCTTATTTTATAACCTAAAACTTTCATAAGTTTGTATGAACTTGCACCTAAACACACCCGTAGACTAATAATTTAGATAAGTGTGGACACGATTCACATAGATATTCGGTCATTGTAACCTACCCTAACCGAATACAAACCAAAAATTAACCAACATTTAGTAATCCTTTGCATGTTTAAATAATACGCAAAATTATTATAAAAATACGTTTATATTTCCCGAAAACAAGCCATTTAAAATACGTGGTAATGTTTGTCAAACACAACGTGATATTAAAAAAAAGCTAACAACACTTAAGTTTGTTGTTAACAACAAACTTTTTCATAAAATATATTAATATTAAGACATAAACCCTAATCATCTCCCTCACGCCTCCTAATCCCCATCTTCACAAATGATAGGCGTTTTCAATCCTATTTTCGAATCTTGGCTATTCTGTTTGTAAAATAACGATGGCAATTGGCACCAGGTCACCGATCTAATAATTAATTCAGAAAAGCAAAAGGAACATCATCCTCGAGAATAATCGTCGACAACAACATAACCAAAGGATTTCCCAACTAATCCCATCCCTAAATTTCGTGAGGAACAAAAGTCGTTTTCATCAATCTTTGTTTCTAATATCCCATGGAAGGCGCTCGTCCAAGATCTTTGGGATAATTTGTAACAATGGGGTGTGGTGATCGATGTTTACATAGCTGCACAGAGATCCAAATCGTTCCATCGATTTGGTTTTGTAACGTTTTATGAAAACGCTAATGAGTATCAATTCAGTTAAGTTTCCATCAAGAACGGCATTGATGGGGCTTTCATTTATTTGCCGATGTGGCGAAGTATGGTCGAACTATAATAACCATGGAACGATCTATGGAAGACAAACCCAGTGTAGGTACGAACTCTCAATCTGTAAGTATCAACGAAAATATTTTTCAGTCTTTTAACTATCGTATGCTAAACACGGTCCTTGGGCAACAAAATCAGTGGACATGTCGGGTGAAATACGGTATGCTGGAGCAGGAATCCTGTGGGGTGGTCGGATTGTACCAAGTATAATAAGGAAGCGGGTAATGAAGCGGTGATGTCTATCTCGATAGACGATTGTATTGATTTGGAGGTATGGAGCGTAGTATTCCTTGCTAAAGTTAAAGATTTTAAGTCTCATTTTCAGAGCTTCAAAAACAATAGTCTTATGAGGGATTCGATGATAGTAGGTCTTAGATATGTTGAGGAACGTTGGTTTTGGTTGGAGTTCGACTCTAAGATCATGTGGAAAGCGTCAAGACTTCAAAGGCGTTAAAAGAGAATATTTTAGAGTTCAAAGATGTTTCTCACGATTTTATTAGCATAGGGTGAAAGATGTGTTTGGATAGAACCCTGGTGGGTCTGCCATAGGCATCATGGGCCTCCAGAGGTTTATAAGAAGTTTGGAGTGGTCGGAATGGGGAAGCAGCGTGTTTACCGGATATAGGTAAGTGATGGTCCAATGTCTCATGGGAAGGTTTTTGGTCCTTACAGAGTCTTTACTCGTGTGATAATTCCTTTATAGTTTCATATCGTAAACGGACTTACGTATTACAGCTACTGAGTTTGCATATTGGCGCCCCATATTGAATCAGATGGAGGTCAATTCCCGAGTCTAATCTCTGGAAAGGAAGGATGCAGAGGTCCCTAGTTTGATGAAATTTGGAAATGAGGAAGCATTTTGGATGTCGATAGTGTGGATTCAATTCCCCTAAGAATGTTAACAATGATTCGGTTGACTGCCTTCTAGTCGGTTTTGCGAGAGGAGATGTCGTGGGGTGGAAAGTGTTCTTGTGGACTCCTTTGAAAGAAGCGAGATCGTGATTATTCGGTCTTGTATAATGATGGGTGTATTAAGGATAGCATGGAAAAGAAATTGGAAGATATGCGGTGAGATTCTTGGAGTTCATTCTCAGGGTGATTGTGGTAATGTTTACCACTGATGATAATGAGCGAGGTTACTCCAGTTATTACACCTAGAAAAAAGACTCCACCATTGCCCTTACCTCATCTACAAAACCCCGGGTAATGAAATAAATATTGCTTGTTGAGTCTGGTTCTTCGTGGGATTTTATTTTTGCTATATTGGTCCTCTAACTACGTGACGAGATAAGATTCTGATAAACGATGGAAGTCTATAGAAGCCCCCAATGAAATATACACGGGTAGTTCTCTCGTCGCGCACTACGTTCGTGAAAGATATTTCCTAGCGATCTTCAATTTGGATTTATTATGGCAACGTTAAAGAAAGCTATTCTCTTCATAATGCCTCATCGAACAAACAAAGATGCCGGTAGAATCCTTATTTTTGTATGATGCCTCGGGTGTTCGGTTTTCGTTCATGAGTTTAATTCCAGTGGCTTCATGGTGGGATTTTTTCTTATTTCTAATACCTTTGATTGTTTTTGCGAGTTCCGTTTCGTTAGAGTTTTTCTGTGCCTTTTTGTTTCTTTGTCTGACAAGGACCAAAACCATCTATCTTGCATGTTTGGGAGCTGAAAATCAGCTAAAGAATTAATCATATCATAAAATATATTAATATTAAGACATAGTTAAAATATGTTCTTTGTTTTTTGCTAACACGGCCAACGAAAAAAGTGAATTATATTTGTGTTTAAGATATTATAGAAAGTGGTTAGTAATTTTAAAGGTTTTTAAATGATTTTGTTTAGCCATTATGTATTGTTTTAACATAGATTTTAAAATTTAGTTTTTAATTAACAACTATTTAAAGGGTTGTTATTAGCAAAACTTTAAAAAAAAATCATAACCTTCTCAAATCAAATGTATTCTATAAAAACAATCTAATTTTTTAGCTTTATCAAAATTTATATATAATTCTAGCAATCGTTAATTTTGTCAAACATAAGTTAAATTTCCGCGTTCAAGAGAGGCTTCTCAATTTATTTCTCTCACACAAAATCATGCATCAACACAGTCAAAAGAAAACGCTATTATGATGATTTATCAACAACTTACTAGATGTAGATCCTATATTTTCTTTATCCTATTTATAAGAATTTGACCACTTTATTGCTATTCAAACTCTGTTTCGCCACCTTATGTTACAAAGTTAAGCTATGCATCATGTGATTGTGGCTGCTTCATTCCTCGCAAATGACGTTTATGTTTTGACCAATTTTCTATTTTTGGTTATACTTTCATTCTTTCTCGCCTTTATTCTACGACTCTATCTTTATCTATTTTCTATATACGTGCCATATGAAATTTGAAATGTATGCATGTCTATTTCATGATCTTGAGTTACTTTTTTTGATTTCCAATTTATCAATTATCTTACGATGAGATATTAGGGTGTGTTTGTTTATTTTTTTTATTAAGTCGTGTTTAATTAACGGATGACTTAATGTGGAGACCATCAATTTTGTCACTTATTATTTTAAGTCATTTATTTTGATTAAGTGAAAACAAACAACTTTTCACATGACTTAATAAATTAAGTATATTTATATTAAGTCAATTAAATTATTTTCAAACACCACATAATTATTGTTTTGGTAAATTCCACATGAATCTTTATTTATATATGGGAGATAAGTTGCACACTTCATAAATTTATTGACACACTCAAAATATTTGTGTCATGAGTATTATACTCTTAATATTTGCACACTTCATAAAATAATGTAAAGGTATAAATGTCAAGACACACATAATTTGAATGTGCAAATTAAAAATCTAAAGCGTACAAATCATGCTCTTTATATATACATCCCAAACAACATTATGCTAGCGGACAAAAACACAATGGTAACAGTTAGCCCAAAGTTGAGTGGCCCAATAAAGCCTAGCCGGAAAAAAAATTGTTAATTCTTTTTACACAAAAGCCCTCAAGTTTTTTTATTATTTACGGTTTTTTTATATAAAAAACTTTATTTATCAAATATCTAATGAATACGTAGTGATTTTTAAATGAAAAAAATACGAACAAAATGAGCTCAATATTGATATGCTTCAGACGTGCGTACGATTTTATAGAAAAAATATTGAATTTTAGTATATGTTTTTAGAAAGAAAAAAAAAGGTTTCAAAATACACCCAAAAGTTTATTTCTAAAAAAATTGATTAAAGCACGAATTGGATAAAGAAAAATATCTCCGCCGCAACACGCAAGCAACATTATTTCTCGTTAATCACAAAGCAAACGTTATATACAAAATATCACGGCTGACAAATGAAATGCCAACTAATATGGGCTTAGGCCCATAATTACAATAAACGAGAACAACTACTTATGTCGATAGATAATAATGTGTACAGCTAATATTTTCTCGCAGTGTGAGCGAGAGGTTTTCAAACGTTTAGTGGTGTGAAACTCAAGAAATAAAGCAGTGGGATGACCTTTAGTAAAAATATTTGCATACTGAAATCGCGAAGGGACATGAAGAATACGAACTTGTCCCGAAGAGACAAAGACATGAAAGAAAATGAATGTCGATCTCAATGTGTTTGTACGTTGATGCTGAACCAAATTTACAAACATATAAACATCGCTCACATTGTCACAATAAACTAAAGTAGCAGTGAATAAGGGAGTATGAAGCTCGCGTAGCAAATTACGGATCTAAGTAGTCTTAGCATCAACATTAGCAACACCCTGATATTCAGCTTCAGCGCTAGAACGAGACAATGTAACATGGCATTTCGCATACCACGATAAAAGATTATAAAAAAAAACACGATACCCGGATGCGGACAGACGGGTAATAGGGCAACCAGCCCAATCAACATCAATATAGGCCAAAGCTGAGTAGTAGACGATACATGAAACTGTAGACCATAATCAAGTGTACCAAGAACATAACGGGGAATGTGCTTCAAAGCAATAAAGTGTTGATCACGAGGGTCATGTATATAAAGACAGACTTGCTGAACAATATAAGACAAGTTGGAGCGCGTGAAGGTAAGATACTAAAGAACACCAAAAAGACTATGATATAAAGTAAGGTCACTGACAGTGTCATCATCCGAACTAAGCTTGGATTTAGTATCAACGGGGTTCCAACACAGGTTACAATTCTGCATTCGCGCGCCAGAGCTATTGTTTTGGTTTGACTATTTTTTTGCTATCGTTTGTGATTAAGTGCTGTAAACGTTTATTTGTCATCGTTAAAACATAAAGGAGATCTTAGTCAATATTGCACCAACAAAAACCTTCGTCACGATTTGATCGAACACCTTCCTCGTAATGTTTAATTTATGATGTTTTTTGTTTTTAATGTATAAATAAAAGTTTTAATTTTTAATAAAAAATAAATTGGTTGACCGATGAGAGTGGTGTAACCAACGAGAAAATTGAGGAGTTAAGATAAAAAGATGGAGAGAAAAAACTGATGTGGCGCGGTGGAAGGCGAGTAACTGTGTATTGTGATGAGTGATAGGGGTAGTTTTAGCACTTTGAAATGAGTGGGAAAACAATTACCCTATTATGTTTTATAAAGCGCGTCTAAGGCGCGCCTAGGCGCTAAGTCTCTCGAGGCTCCAGACTTTGGGCTTTTGTTAGATCGAGGCTCACAGCATGCGTAAGTCTCACAAAAAGCGCGGCATCTTGAGTAGGGGTGTTGATCTGTTCGGTTATCAGGTTGTTCAATTAGTTCGGTTAATTTTTTTTGGTCAACCCGAAAACCGAATTTGAATTCAGTTCTGTTCTCGGGTTGACCCGAATAACCCGAATTTTACTATTTATTTAAAAAAAAATTAATAACTACATAGATATTTAGCAAAAAAAAATTATTTCAAGCATAAAAAGTGTTTTTATATTAGGATAAATTTTTAATGGTAT
>BQNB010022837.1:10147-62523 GCA_026074375.1 Tanacetum coccineum | reverse complement strand
CAATATATTTTAATAACGGACAATGAGATAAGACACTTAAACCTAATAATCAGCTCGCTTCTCGGTAACTCTCTTAAAGAAAATCGCACAAAGGAATTTGTTTAACTTTAAGAGGTGAGACGTACGTCGCGAGAGACACAAAAGGTAAGTTTTTGATTCTTTGGTTCGGGAACTTATTAACGGATAATACTTCAATTGAAAGTATTATTTGTTGGTGTTCTTTTACCAATTTGGTTATTTTTTTATTTTATTTCTTTTTTTTATGGACAATGTTTTTAAGTTTTTGGTTTTTCTTTTTTTTTAGATTTTTGATTTTTTTTATTATATATACTAATAAAAGAAAAGAAAAGTATTTTTGTATATTTTTTTTTGAAAATAAACAAAATAACTTCACTCGAAAGGATCTTCAAACACAAATTTTCAAACGGCTTCAACAATCGTAGACAATCCTCCCCGGCAGCGGCGCCAAAAACTGATGACTGATTTTTGACCTACACCTTTTTAAAATTATAAAATATATAAATATAAATATAAAATATACTTATAATATATAATATATAAAAATAGGAAGGTAAGAATCAAAACAATCTCAATTATAGTAATCCGGGAGTATGATTTCCGGGTCGTTATCCCTAACGAGGAATGCAATTGAAAGTTGAGAGTCGTTTTGAGAACCAATGCTTGAATGGGATAAGATTGATATTGGTTTTTTAAAACAACGAGAAAAATAAGGCAAAAACTTAAAAACACTTAAGGGAAGACAAATTTGAACTAAAAACGTAAATCGGAAAGGGTAAAATCCATAAATGCTTAATGTACTTTCGATAAGAACTCATTCTACATACTCTACTTTATTTATTGTTATTCTAATTAACTAAAAAGCTAGAATAAAGAAGTAAACACTAGACCCAAACGAGTAAAGATGTGAGCTTGAAAAACACTTAAAACGTGATGGGATTCGTTCGTGTTCTTTAAAAAACAAATTTTGCAATTTTAACCCTACGAAACCAAATCTAATTTTCCTAGGTTCTAAATGTTAAAAGAAAATTTTCTAAAAAAGAATTATATTTTTTTGATTTTTTTATATTTTTTTATGAATTAAAAATGATTTACAGGAAAATTAAATATAAAAAATACTAAACGTTTTATAAAAAATCTGAAAAAATTCTGAAAAATTGCTTAAACTATGACAATCCTAAGAAAAATAAGCTAGGCAAAACAGCTTATCAAAATAAGCTGTTAAAAATCAAAACGTGCTTATAAGCTTAATGGGCCAAAAAGTGGATATAGGAATAATACATGCAAAATAGGACGGATGAGCTATTGTAGCACAATGGTTGAGTGTGTTGGGTTAAAACGCTTGGTTGATGGTGGTAGAGGTCCCGGGTTCGAGTCTTGCTCACCCGGGGCTTCCCACTATCCCAAGTGTTTTTATTTTTGCCATTTTTTTTACAACTTTTGAGAACACTTAAAAATAAGCACTTTTTACAAAGACACCTTTTTTATAAACAACGAATAAGCTCTAGAATAAGCTAAAAAGGGTGACAGTTTGCTTATATACTAAAAGGCTAAAATGGCCTATCTGTTAATCTTTTAATGATCAAATAAGCTAATGAAAATGACAAATAAGCTATAACAGATACCTAACTACCCCTAATAAGCATAAATGATCAAAAATAAGCAACTATATTAAGCTAAAGAAGGCAGAATACTTAAAAAGCTAAAACACTTTAGAATTTTTAAGCTAAATAGCAAATAAGCTCAAATAAGCTCGACTCTAAAGGAATAGCTAAATTGACACTTAAATACCCTAATAAGCTAAATTAAACTTAAATAAGCTAGGAAAATAAGTAGATAAGCACAAATAAGCCAAATAGCACTTAAGCTAAAACTGCATACAAAAAAAAGGGGAGCACTTTTGAGCTTAAAATAGCTCAAAGATGGAACCTTATGGATATAGAGTTATACATGAAAAGCTCTAACAATAAGCTCCAATATTCATTAATCAAAAGGAGTTTGAAACACTAATAATCCCTTAAAAAGCTTATGAAAAAGGTGTTTGTTCATTTCTAACACTTGGAAAATTTTCCACCATCTGAAAATCACACTTTTGAGCTTATAAAATAAGCAAACAAATCAGAACATTATGAACTTAAGACCTACAAACAGATTGAGATTTGACTACATAGTACACATAACAACAATCAAAAAGCATTTTGAAACACTGAATAAGCCACAATGATCAAAAGAAAAAGCAATTTCTCAAAAAAAAAAAAAAAACTTACCACTTTTTGACAAGTTTGGCAAAAACTCAAAACAAACTTGCAGGTCTTATGGACTTTGTTTTAGCACTCAAACAAACACATAAACATCAAAATCTCACAAAATTACAAGTTAATCAATAAGCTTATAAATAAGCTATATGTTTCAGATTAAACAAAACTCTTTGTATAACCCAATGATTTTGATATTTTTCCCTAAAAAACTTAAACAAAATGACTTTTATGACTACTTTCAACTAATCTAAACCGACTCAAAAGTACAAAGCAAGATTTCACCCATTTTGACCCATTAAACAGGTTAAACCAAACACCCCTTTAAAAACAGTTTTAGTACTTTTAAAATTGATATAAAAGCTATTTAAGAAACTGAAAAATCTTCAAAGACCAGATGTTAAAACAGGTCTATAACAAACTTTATGAAAACCAGTTATAGAATAAAATAAGCCAGAATAATAAGCTAAGACACTATGCTACTATTTTTGGTTTTTTTAACTGTTTTATAGCAAAAGCTTACAAAATGAAATTTAAACTAAGAATTGAACTAAATAAGCACTAATCAACAATTATAAGCACTAATAAGCTATTTTAAACAACTATAAGCAGGAAATAAGCAGGATTAAGCTAAAATGCAAGTTAAAGCTATAAAATGAAATTGAGGACTTACAACTGCCTTTGCTCAAACAAGGCTCTATAAAATGCCTCAAATTAATGAGTATTCAACAAGCTCCCCGCTATATACTAAGATAAGCTGGTGGGGTCCTGGAAGCCCATCCAGATCTGGCTTCCCTTCCATTATAAGCTGTGGTAAATTTGGGGTGAAATTTGAGTGTAAATATGCTCAGTTAAGCTTTGAGAGCTTAAATGAGTATATGGCTAGCTTGAGTAGTGAACTAAGACAGCTTATGAAGAACTTATTGAGATTTATCAAACCATATTGCTTATTATTGCACATTAAGTAAAAACAGGATTGAACAAGATTAAAAGTGAAGTGTAAACTTTTATTAATTAAAACAGATTACAAAGCTTTTTAAATGAAAATTACAAAGACCTAAATGACAATAAGCTAGAAAATTATAATAAGCTAAAGCTATTTTTACACTACTCCTAAATTAAGCTAGATATCCATGTGAGTGAGGAAGGTCCTGTATTTATAGGCTTGAGAGAAGGATCTAGAACTCTGCAAACGCTCCTCCTTGATCTCTAAATCTTGGCCCTTCAATTCTTGTAATCATTTGATGCTCTTTCTTATCCGTTGGATCAAAGTGTGAGCATACGGATGGCCAGCGTGGCATTTCGTGTGTCAGAGGCTTTATGCTTCTTTTACCAAGGATTTAGTGCAAAAATCATCAAGGTTTGTTGTTTGTTTTGCTTCCAACGTGTCATTCCCTTTGTGTAAACGGACCAATAGAAGCTTTTGAGGACGTTTCCTTTTGCTGACATGTAGCATAGCACTCGAATCTTATAGCCACGTCATTAATTAAGATTTACCCTTTGTTTCTAGCCAAGGCTTGTATGTGAGAACGATGTCTGAACAGTTAAAACGGGTTTTCCCGCGCCTTTTCTTTCCTTTTTATAACTGAGTGGGTTTGACTTGGGCCTGGTGTAAAGGATTGGGCCACGGGTGAGATGGTTTATAATTATAAGAGATAACGACCGTTATCTCTTTAACAAAAAGGAGATAACGGTGTTAGGGTTTAGGGACTTTTGATGAAATTGTTTTAACATTAAGGGCTCATTTGGTATTTTGAGGGTTTTGTCTTTTTGTGGGTTGACTACGGGTTGACTTTTGATGACCTTTTGCTAGAAACTTCCGGATCTTGTGAACTCTATCCGTTCTCGTGTCCGTGTTTGTCCGGTTTTGGCTGTTTTCTTGTGATTTTTTCACTATCCGTACCTACACATTCACAAACAACAAAATACACAAATACAAGCATATTTTTGCACATTTTGATCATTTAAGGGCTATTTTGGTATAATAAAGATATGTGATTTCTCACATATCAGTGATGCAAGGGTGATGGTGGTGTGAGGGAGGTGGTTGCTAGGATTGAGTGTTAGGATTAAGGTTTAGGGTTTAGGATTAGGTTTTAGGGCTTAGGATTAAGTTTTAGGGTTTAGTTTTAAGGTTTAAGGTTTTAAAATAAAATTAGGGTTTTTAGGGTTTCATTTAGGGTTTAGGGTTTTAAAACATGGATTAGGGTTAAGATTAGGGATAGATTAGGGTTTAGGATTAAGATTAGTGTTAGGATTAGGGTTTAGGATTAAGGTTTAATGTTAGGATTAGGGTTTAGGATTAGTTTTTAGGTTTAAAGTGAAATTAGGGTTTTAGGGTTTCGTTTAGGGTTTAGGGTTTTAGATTAGAGTTTAGAAAGGATTTAGGGTTTAGGTTTAAGGTTTAGAAGTCATGAATTAAGTGCTTGTACCTTGTGCTAAAGAGGTGGTATGAAATCTAAAATGAAAACGGTGAAAATGAGTTTATTTGAATTCATGCATTGTTGATTTGTACTTTGAGCTTTAATGTGTTGTACATTGACTTGGAGGGAAAATATAATTCAAATGTTGTGCATTGTACACTTATACACATGCTTTGAAGGCTTGCACATCCATTTTATATGTATACATTACATATAATTAGGGTTTTGATATAAACGTTAACGTTTAATGCTTGTTTTGTAGTAACGTTGTAAATGGTACGTTAAATTGATAATGTACTTGGTAAAAATGATATTAAGATATTGACTTGACATATTAGGATGTTTACATGATATAAACATAGATATAGATGGCATTGGTAGAGGTTGCGTGAGCTCATTTACTTTAGAGATGCAAGTTACGTTGCATAATGAGATAAAGCAAAAATTTCCCTGTAAAAAGGTGGTATATATATAATAGATGGATATTACAGTGCATCCAATTTAATAGATGGATAATTACATTGATGAAAATTACGGGTTGTTATAAAGTCAATGATAATAAGATCGACCTTTTGGTTCAACAATATGAACAATTCGTCATTTTCGAAGACGAATCTATAGATAGTGCTTTTGCTAGATTTAATACTATTATTACTAGTCTTAAAGCTCTTGATGAAGGTTATTCTAGTAAGAACTATGTAAGGAAGTTTCTTAGGGCTCTACATCCTAAATGGAGAGCAAAGGTCACGGCGATTGAAGAGTCGAAAGACTTAACGTCACTATCTCTTGATGAACTTATCGGGAACCTCAAAGTTCACGAAATGATCATCAAGAAAGATTCCGAAATAGTCAAAGCAAAAGTTGAAAGGAAATCTATTGCTTTAAAGGCTAAGAAAGAATCTAGTGATGAAGAGTGTTCGACTTCCGGTAGCGAAGACGAAGAGTACGCCATGGCGGTAAGAGACTTCAAGAAGTTCTTTAAAAGAAGAGGTAGATTCGTGAGACAACCTCGGAACGACAAAAAGACATTCTAAAGAAGCCGTGATGACAAGAACGGTAAAAGTGATAGAAAATGCTTTAGATGCGGCGACCCGATGGAGAATGTCTAAAACCACCGAAAGATAAGAACCAAAGAGCTTTTGTCAGAGTCTCTTGGAGCGATAGCGGTGAAGAAGATGATGAGAAGGTCAAAGATGAAATGTGTCTTGTAGCTCATGCATTAAGTGAGATATGCCTTGGAATTGACTTGGAACCCGACGAATGGATCAAGGATAGCGGATGCTCTAAACATATGACAGGTAACCGAAAGCTCTTCTCTACGTACAAGGCATACAATGGAGGTAACGTCATTTTTGGTAGTAATCTTCGCGGTAACATCATTGGCAAATGTATGATTTCTAATGACTCTCTCAAAATAGATAATGTAGAACATGTTAATAACTTAGGATTTAACTTACTGAGTATAGGACAAATATGTGATAATAAGTGTAGAGTAACTTTCTCTGAACATGATAGTGAAATCACTAAAATTTGAAAAGAGTACACATTGCTTAAATGAAATGTTAAGTAATCAAAAACCCTCCGGTGATAAATTAGGTTTAGGGTTTAATTCATTTGAAGCATCATCTAGTGGAACTAAGGAAATAAAATTTGTAAAAGCTCAGAAAAAGGCGTCTCCTGATGGAGGTCCCATAAATATGGGCGGCCCCCTTAATGTTCAGGCGGCCCCCAAAATAAATATGGGACCGCCACCAGCAACGCCTAGATCTGAGAAAACTGTGTCTTTTCAAAAATCCATTTTGGGTCCTAGACCAAAACACATAATTGTAAACAATGCCAAAGTTCCCGTTGCTAGTGACAATGAAGTTAAACAATTTTATAAGCCATTGTCAAAACCCAGAGTTGGATTTTCTAAACCAAATTTTAGATCAAAAACTCCACCTCCTAGAAGAGTCAATAATAATTATTCTCGTCCTAAAACACCGCAACCAAAAAGACACGTTGGTCGACAAAACCAACCTCATGGCTTTCCCGTAAGTTGGAACAACTTTCCACGTCAAAGTTACATGCCATGGGAAATGTGTCTTCCATTCTCACATCCCAACCAATTGCATCAAATGCAAAGGATGTCATTTTTGGACCCATGAGATATTAGGGACCAAATATCTGAGTTATTGTCTTATATAAATAGATATGCCTTGGAGTCGACTTGGAGCCCGACGAATGGATCAAGGATAGCGGATGCTCTAAACATATGACGGGTAACCAAAAACTCTTCTCCACTTACAAGGCATACAATGGAGGTAATGTCATTTTTGGTAGTAATCTTCGCGGTAACATCATTGGCAAAGGTATGATTTCTAATGACTCTCTCAAAATAGATAATGTAGAACATGTTGATAACTTAGGATTTAATTTGCTAAGTATAGGACAAATATGTGATAATAAGTGTAAAGTAACTTTCTTTGAACATGGGATGAGTTGAAATCACAAAGAACGCTAAAGTCAAAGAGTAAGGTATAGGAAGAAAGGCTTATATGTGATGAAATTAGGAAATAAGCCTAAGGATCAAATTTGTCTAACTACGATTGATGAAAATTTCACCTTGTGGCATAGGAGATTAGGACACACAAATATGCGTCTCATTCAATCGTTGGCCTCTAAGGAATTAGTTAGAACCCTACCTAATCTTAAGTTTGATCAATATTTTTGTGATGTTGTAAAATGGGAAAACAAGCTCACGCTAGTCACAAAGCTAAGAATGTAGTCTCAACGGACTAGAATGCTGTAGAACTTCTCCAAAAATCTCTTCTGTCCATTCCCGCCGTTAAACGGTAGTTACGGAGGAAACCGTTACACCCTAGTCATAGTAGATGACTACTTTAGGTATACTTGGACTAGATTTCTTAAGGATAAAGCCGAAGCTTTCGATCAATTCAAAATATTTAGTAGGAAAATCCAAAACCAATTAGGTTGTTCAATAGTGTGAATAAGAACCGACCAACGAGAGATTTGATAATACGGTGCAATTTTAGAGAATTTTGTAATGCCAATGGTATTACACATAACTTCTCGCTCCACGCACTCCTCAATCAAATGCGTGTTGAAAGGAAAAATAAGAACACTTCAGGAAATGAGATGGGAACCCATGTTTGAACGAGCAATCGTTACCACAAACTTTTGGTGTAGACGCCCAGTAGATTACTTCAACAATATTCTAACCGAATCCTAATTAAGCCATTTCTAATAAAAACACCTTATGAAATCTTGAGGAGGTAAAAAACCTACTCTGACTATTTTAGAGTGTTTGGAAGCAAGTGCTTCATTTTAAACACTAAAGACTACCTTACCAAGTTTACCCAAAGTACATACGAAGGTGTCTTTCTAGGTTACTCCTAAAATAGTAAAGCCTATATCATTCTTAATAAATATACTAGGAAAACAGAAGAATCACTCAACTGACATTGCGGATGAAAACTCCTCGCACCTCTAAGACATCACCCTTAGTGGATGATGATCTAGATGAAGGAAAAGCTAATTAGGGAAATCGAAAAGAAAAACCTAGAAAATGTTGTTGAGGATGAAACATTAAAGATTGACGAAATAGTCAATATTAAGGAATCTAGGAACCATCCCTTAGAAAATGTTATAGGAAACCTTAACCAAAGAACCCTTAGATCATAAGCCCAAAACCAAAGTAACTTCTACTGTTTTATATCAACTATAGAACCTAAGAATGTGAATGAAGCCTTAGGAGATGAAAGTTGGATAGTCGCCATGCAAGAAGAATTAAATCAATTCATTGCTAACGACGTTTGGGAGTTAGTTCCACAACCTAAGAATATGACAATTATAGGAACTAAGTGGGTGTTTAGGAATAAGTTAGACGAGAACGGTATTGTTTCTCAAAATAAGGCAAGGTTAGTTGCTCAAGGCTACAACCAACAAGAGGGCATCGATTATGATGAAACTTATGCCCCGGTTGCTAGACTTGAATCTATTAGGATATTATTAGCCTATGCTTGCGCCTTAGATTTTAAATTATTCCAAATGGATGTAAAAAGTGCATTCCTGAACGGTTTTATCAATGAGGAGGTATACGTGGCACAACCTCCGGGATTCATTGATTTTGAAAAACCGGATCATGTTTATAAATTAAAGAAAGCTTTATATGGTCTTAAACAAGCACCCAAAGCTTGGTATGATAGATTAAAAGATTTTCTTATTAAACATGAATATAAAATGGGAATGGTAGATAACACTCTTTTTACTAAGAAGAAAAGTTCAAATCTCATCATTGTTTAAATATATGTCGATGACATTATATTCGGTTCGACTTGTCAAGACATGTGTGATGAATTTGCCAAAATCATGCATGATGAGTTCGAGATGAGCATGATGGGTGAACTTAACTTCTTCCTTGGATTACAAATTAAACAAATGGAAGATGGTATATTCTTTAATCAATCTAAGTATATTAAAGAAATGCTTAAGAAATTTGGTCTAGAAGATTCTAAACCAATGAAAACCCCCATGTCCTCCGATACTAAACTCACGAAAGATGAAGAGTGTGAGTCGGTAGATAGTACCAAGTATCGAGGCATGATAGGTAGTTTATTATACCTAACGGCAAGTAGGCCCGATATCATGTTTAGTGTCTGCCTTTGTGCCCGCTTTCAAGAGGCTCCCAAAACCTCTCACCTTGAAGCGGTTAAACGTATCTTCTGATACATTAAAGGCACTACGCACTTAGGATTATGGTATCCTAAGGGGACCGGCATAGAAACCGTAGTATATGCCGACTCTGATCATGCGGGAGATTATGTGGACCGAAAGAGCACTAGCGGTATTTGTACGTTCGTGGGATGTTTGTTTGACATCTTGGTTCTCGAAGAAACAAACCGCTCTTGCTATATCCACTACCGAAGCTGAATATGTAAGCGCCGGAAAGTCAGGTCAACAAGCACTATGGATGAAACAAGCTCTCATCGACTACGACGTACGACTCGACGACGTTCCCATCATGTGCGACAACAAAGGCGCGATTGACCTTAGCAAAAACCCGGTGCAACATTCTCGTACCAAACACATCAAAATACGTCACCACTTTCTTCGCGATAATGTCCAAAAAGGACATATCTCAATCGAAAAAGTGCCGTCCGTCGACAACATCGTCGACATTCTTACTAAACCCCTTAAACGTGAATCGTTTAACTATCTACGTCTTGGTTTAGGAATGATGGAACACATTCCATAAACCTTATGTGTCCGCTTCTCCTTCTTCTAGTTTTGATTCTAGTCCGTGTTCCACTCTGTGTCGTGACAACTTGAATACTTCATCCGAAGTACTTTAAGCATTTTTAATTCGCGAAATGCAAATTAAAATGTCACTCCTCTTTGTTAAATTTTCGTCAAAAACTCAAATAAAAAACCCTTTACTGAGGGCGGCCCCCAATATATTTGGGACCGCCAGGAGATATGGGACCGCCATCAGCAGACCATAATATGGAACACTTAAACAAAAAATTTCAAAACACAAAAACAAACACTCCTTTATCTGCTGCCATTGACGAACACGCACAAAAACCCACCAAAACTCAAATCCAACCATTAAAACATCAATTGAAGATCAAATCAACACTAATAATCAATCCTAACATCACAAAGATCATCAATTGTAAGTCATTTCATCTATTTTCTTTCAATTTGAGTCTAGGGTTCATGATGAACACAAAAATTAAAATTGGGGATTTTTGATTTTTCTTTTAATTTTGTACAATTAAGACTACTAGGATACAATGTACAACAAATATGCTTCCCGTAGACATAGGATTTGCATACATTAGTAAGATTAAACAAAAAATTGATTTTGAACCAAAACCCTAATTTTATTTTCAAATCACTCACGTTAGGAACATAATAAAATTGTTGTTATGCATTGTTAATCCAATCCAAAAACATTTTCAAACACATGCATAATGATCTCATGAACAAATTTCGAGATACATAATTCATATGTATTTTTCGACTTGTTTGGTTGAGCAAAATCAAACTAAGGAGCGTTTGGGTTAACTCTTAGGATGTTATATTTAGGTCGAGTTAATCGTTACTCCACATTTGTTGCATATAGACACACACTAGGCACGAACTCAAAACTTCAATACAAGCATAAGACATTAAAATATGATTGTGTTTGTCTCATTTTAGGTAACAATGCCTCGAAAAACCAGACTAGATCATCAATTAACCCAAAACTACATTCCACACATATCAAACGAATTCCACCAACCTCTACTAAACACAATGGCAAATCTTGAAAAATGGTACTTTCATGAGGGAAGGGTTGTGAGTCCAAACTTCAAAAATATGAGTCACATTCGTGCCAAGTTTGAGTCAATCGGCTTTGATTGTTTGTTAGACATTAACGAACAAATTGTACCTCGCTTTGTTCTTGAGTTTTATTGTCAACTCACTTTTACCAATAATCCTAAGGGTCAATTTGTTGTGAACTTTGTCATTCAAAATAAGTCATTCTCTCTCACTCTTGAGGAATTCGGTCAAATTCTAAAAATCCCATTCAAAGGTCAAGCCTCTACCACCGAAATGTGGTCTCTTGACCATTTGTCAGTAAATGTTCCAAGTAGAGGTCTTTATAAAACCAAACCTCCATTTCCTAGAGTCATTAAGTCCCGTATCTAAGTTCCACGACAAGGTCAAGAGACTCGTACCAAAAACAAGAAAACCATTATCGTTGGTGAAAACGAAATATTAACCCGAGAGATTCAAACTCATATGAAACCTTAGGTTGAGATTATTCGTGAAAATGACATTTGTCTGGGAGGACATAGGGATCATGTCTTCGCTTGTCTTTGTCACATGCTGTATTGCATTAAGACATCCACTCCCTAAAACCTATCATTTTTCATTCTCAAAAGAATGGAAAAGACTCGATTCAAACCTAAGGAACTCTTACTTTATGGAATGCTCTTGACTGGGTTATTCAAACATGTTATGTCCATTTCTCCTGAGCTAGCATTTGATCATTATCTCTTACATGATCGAGCCATGCATCCGCTCGCTCCTCACTATGAGCGAAAGACGCGAGCGGATCGAGGCAAGAAAAGACCTCCTGAGTCAAATGCTAGATCCTCCTCCACCACTCAAAATCATCCCTCCTCATTTCTTCCACTTGATCACATGGTTGACAAAATGATGATGAATCATTTCACTCTAATTTATCTTCTCCCTCTCAATAATTTTCCCCTTCATCTAATGTTGCTTCTCGAGTCTGTCAAAACCCTTCTCATGAAAGTCATGACTTGAACACCCTTTTATCCGAAACCATAATTTCAAGCTCAACAACGAAATGCTCACCGAGACGGATTAAGGTCAATTGGACAAGCTCTCAAGAACATGATGGGAGGAAAAAGGAAGTAAAGATGTTGGCATAACTTCTAAGAAACTATTACTATTATTATTATTATCTCTCTTCTCTAATACATTATATTTCTTTTTATAATTAGAACTAGAACAATGAATGATGACTTCTGAGTGTTAGGATGATCTTTAAAATAGTTTTATCATCCTATAAATGCTTTGCTAGTTAACAATTTGTGTTCTTATGTGAATTTTATTAAGACTTATAAAAATTGCATGCTTAAGATTAATGATTGATGCATTGTTACTTTAGAATTACTTGATTTTTGACTAGTATGAGATGTGATACTTCTGAGGGAGAAAACTGGGAAAAATTTGCTCTCTCCAGAAAATGGCCTCATAATTCATCAGGCGGCCCCCTTATCATTCCAGGACTGCCCAACGATATGGGACCGCCCGCAGGAGGGAACAAAATTTTTCGAATGTTTCTCTTTTTCTGCATCTTTGACCACCCTAGTCCTAGACTCTTGCTGGAACTTCCCTTTTTGAACACACAATTTCTTTAATCTTCATCTCTAACACCATGCTTTGCCATTTCCTTTTACCTTTATCATTATTTAAACCATCAATCTTCTTCATCATCACCATCTTCCTCATATTCTCTTCTTCTTTCACCCAAATGTCTTGCTCAAATCATCACCCAAACTTTTTGAGAAAACCAAAAATCACCTCTTCCAAAATCATCACCTACTTGTCATAATGACTCACCACCACCACCTCCAACTAACACTCATCACTCTATCTCGCCACCTATGAACTACCGACAAAGAGATCGAATTATTAATCAACTCCACACCATCTCCACACTTATCGATTCTCAAACTCCTACACCACCCTCTTCAACACACCCGTTGGTTCTACCTCCTACTAATGCTTAAGTAGGGTGTCATGCTAGTTTTTATCATTGTTGTAGGTACACCACCAACCACTTCCACTCATTAAGAAATGAAATTAATTTCATTTAATTCCTTATCACCCATCTCATACCTCAATCACAAGTCCATCACCACAATGATTTACCATATCCATCATTCTTACTCTTTAATTAATCACTCCCAAATGATTAATTTGCTCAAATAAATGTTCACTACCTTTTGGGTATCACGTCTTATGAGAGTTCAAGTATCATCTACTTGTTTAATTTTATTGGTTGATCTACATTATGCTGTTAGGGTTATGATTTTCTTATGATGTATCTTTCAATATATTGTCCCTTTATGGCCTATATATGCTCTTCTTAGAATTTGAATGAATCTTATTTATGTGTTTTAATATAGTGTAGATTATAACTATTAGAGTATTTGTCATGCTATGTTGGCTTGCACTTGTACTTCTAACCTTGTTTTGTAGCAAACAAATTATCGTAAGATTGATCCCTTGGTGCCCCGAACGAGGGGGAGCATACATCAAGGGGGAGTCTTTAATCGTCGATTTCTTTCTCTCTACTACAATTCGACGATCAACCTTTTTGGATTCGACAAAAAGGGGGAGAAATAAAATTAAACTCATTAGTAATTTATAAACCTCTAATTTTACCGCCTAATAAATGAGTTTATATTTTGTCATCATCAAAAAGGGGGAGATTGTTAATACAAATAATGTCTAAAAACGTTATTTATATTTTTCAACCTCTCGATGTTTTGATAATAACAAAATGTAAAAACGTTTACGATAAAAATAAACGTTTATAAATTACTAACCGTAAAATTCTATTTCTAAGATTAATCACTTAAGGTATGGATAAACAAATCATTAAACATGATTAGTGATTAAGAAAATATTTTTCTTAAACCTTACATTTCTACAAAAGTGTTTTTATAAAAATATAAAAACAAAATATTTATTTATAAAAGAAATGTATTATTAAAATAATAAATTTGAAATCAGATTTTCCCCCTAATCAATGGGAAGGTTCTTTAAAAACAGGTAACCACACCTTCTCCTACAAAAATGTCAAAAAGTGGACAACGATTTCACATCAAATCTAGTTGTTGAGGATGCCGACGACGTCCCCGCTTTCCTTTTCCTCTTTGCTCGGTCCCTGCCAATGGAACGACTTGGACGAACTTCCTCCACTTCATCTTCCTCGTCCCCAGCCGTGGTATTCAAATCAAAACTGCCCTCCCTTGACCCCCTCGTGTTGGACAAACTATCACTCGACTTGTGTCTCTTGCTCTGTTGCTCCACCCTTTGTTTCATAAATTCTGGAATTGTTAGGAATATAAAAGTGTTTATTATTCTTATAATTGGTTTTTGTAATAATTAGTAGTTTTACTAATTAATATATTGTAATAAAGCTAATTGGACCTAAAGTTATGAAAGTTAGCATAGCTAAGTAGTGTTAGTTAAATGAGATTAGTGTAAATAGATAGAATTAGGACATTTAAAGATACTTCCTCATTCCTTGTAATATCTTAATTCTCTTTTTTCTCTTAATTTATCAAAGCTCCTCATTTGATATCTTTCTCTCTTGGTTTCTTTCTCTAAACTTAATCATTCCTTAATATGATACAATGCTAATGGGATTAATAACAAATGGTATCATTGTGCATTTAAACTTACCTTAAGCCTTCTGGAACCAATCAAAATTAAAAAAGCAATGGCAGACCACATTTGGATTGAAGCTATGCAGGAAGAGCTACATCATTTCGAAAGATTACAAGTCTAGAAATTAGTAGAAAGACCAGTTGGCAGAAATGTAATTGGTGTCAAATGGAGTTGAAATAATAAAACTAATGCAGAGAACATTGTTATTAGAAATAAAGCTCGTCTCGTTGCTAAGGGTTATTGAAGTGGTCAGAATTAGGAACGAACAAAAGCATAACAAGACTTCATGGAAGAGATCATTGTAAAAAAGTATATGTACTACTTGTGTTTAACTGGTAAAGTAAGTTACCATGAGAATAGATTGTTGAACTCATTAATAGTCTTCATCACGAGTTGTGTAATCTGGGAAAGAGTTCATGATTACCAGCTGGGAATTGAAAGTTATCATATCAAGATCAACCTCACTGCACCAACTCTTACTCTTCCTGGTATCGAAAACCTTGAACTTTAATCTATCATAACTGAACCTTTGTTGGATTGTGTATGAGAACAACAAAAAGAAAAAGAGAGTTATGAGGATTAGAGAGATACCAAAGTTTTGTGATGCAACATTGGAGAAAGTGTTGAAGGAAGTTTCAGTGATTGTTTGTTTTGCACGTTATAAATTGAAAGACCCACCTCTCGGTGAATTAGACAAAGACATCATGGAACTATTCGAGAAAGAGATCAAGAAACGTCTAAAGCATCAAAGACAGATGAGAAGGTGGGAAAGCTTTGTGAATGAAAGACCAATTATACCACGCAGAGTGTGTCCTGAATAATCAACCCTTAAAGGGAGATTGTTATGAATATAAAAGTGTTTATTATTCTTATAATTGATTTTTGTAATAATTAGTAGTTTTAGTAATTAATATTTTGTAATAAAGCTAATTGGGCTCAAAGTTAGGAAACTTAGCCCAATTAGCTAAGTAGTTTTAGTTAAATGAGATTAGTATAAATAGATAGTATTATGACATTTAGGTCTTGTTTGATAGCTTTTGAATTGGACCACTAAGAGGAGAACCTATGAATCGGTAAGTGGATATGTTGTTTGATAGAAAAATAGATGTCGTTGTACGATTTGGAAAGCCTCTGGATCGTGCAGGGCCAAAAGCATGCAAAACCATTTAGTGCCCCCACCTTTCTCTTTTTCATCCTTTTTTATTTTTAATCATTTATTACTTTCCTTTTTATACTTTACCCAAAGAAGAAAACTTGTACTTCGCAAGTTCGCATGATGCTCAGTATAAATTGAAAAGTTTATTTTTAATAACTTCGACACTATAAAACTATCATTTTTAATTTATTAGAACGTCATGAACGTTTATATAATTTCATAAAACACTTTTTCTTTTACATAAAAAATGATCTTTATTAATATCAAGGTGTTAAATTTCAATTTACACCAAGTCATATAAGGAAAAAATCATGATTTTAATCATTCAGAGTGTTGATTCAGAAGACTTTTCAAACGTTCTTTTTCGTTCAGAACGTAGTTTATTTAGCATCTTTAAATGGTTCAGCATCTTTGATTCATTCAGCGCTAAATCATAGCGTTTTATCAAACAACCCCTTAGAGATACTTCCTTATTCCTTTTAAACTCCCCCAATTCTCCTTTTTCTCCTATTTTATAAAAACTCCTCATTTGATATCTTTCTCTCTCTAGTTTCTCTCTCTAAACTTAACCATTCCTTAATGTGATACAATGCTAAAGGGACTAATTACAGGAAGTTCTTGTCGATTTAATTTATCACATTTTTTTAACTCTTGTTAGCAATGAATAAGTGGAAACGGGACTCCATACTCAACTTGAAATTCTATTTGTGCCTTTTTTTCATTAGCTCCGCTAGTGTACATCCGAAATATGTTATCATGCACACCACAAAAAGCAGCAACTTTTGGACACACGGTCTTCCATTTGTCGTTAATCATATTGCATGTTCGACGCTTAGAGATAGGACAAGTCAAGTGCATGTGGTTCATGACCTCAACCCAAAACCCCTTATTCTTTCTCGAATTACCCTCAACGCTATCTTCGGATATACGAACCCAAGATTTTCACAATGCAATCTCTTCCTCATAGGTCCATGAAACACAACGTTGTTCCTCGCCTCCTTTTTGGTTCGTCGTCGGCTTCTTTGTCGGGGATGGTTGGCGTCTTTTGTTTGGCTTCTTCGGGGACGGGACTTCTATCTCTTCTACTTTTCTTCGACGGGAGACTGCTCCTCACAAAAACTCTCCGAAAACATCTATTCTTTGTCAACTAAACTAAAATGTCAAATGGGAGACGAAGAACCGCCAATGTTAGGTTGAAATGAAGAATTGCGAACTTGAGGTTGCGAACCTTATTCGTATTGGTTAAACATGTTGTTTGGTTGTCCGTATGGGTTGAACATATTTTGTTGTTGTGGAGGTGTGAATGGCATGTTATGGTATGGTTGGTATGGTTGGGTTGAGTAGTATGGCTGGTTTGAGGGTAAACAAATTGTGGCGCTCAGAAGTTTATTTGTTGTCCGGTTGTCGGTGGAGTATTTCGGAGACTGAATGTTCCTTTCGGTGTCAAGGAGTGTCTCGGCTAGTCCTTCGTTGTTGACGGTTTGTGTTGCGGGGAGTATTTTGTTTAGACATTTTTTTAGTAAAAATGATAATGGGAGTAGATAGTGAATTTTGTATTTAATTTAATACCGTTACATGTAAAGGGGGTCCCACAATTTCACACTTCCCCGAAAAGGAGCTTCTCACCTTCGTGACTCAAAATTGTTGCTTGTGGCGCATGAGTCGGGTTAGTCACATAGGAAGTCACGCGTGAGCAGTGGGCTCATAACCTCCTTACTTTCTCCGCTGTGAGCAACCTTAATGGTGGAGCATGCAACTTGGCTAACTGGAATTTCTACAACTTTTTATTGAAAATATTGAATAAGAAACGGATATGTGTTTGATATAATGTCATTCAACAATTAAAAAACTAAAAAAGAAAGGATGTGTGTTGAAAAAACCAAAATCTTGTTTATATAGGGTAGGTTATAAATATCAAGTTCTGTTCAATAAATATAAAAAAAAAACTAAAGATAAAATGAGATAATCTTAGCTAATTTTTCAATCAACATGAAAAGACTAACTTACATCTTTTTTTAAAAAGGGTTAAGTTCATTAATAGAAACGTACTTTCAATCTTTCATGGGTTAGACAACGAACCTTTTTATTCAACTATCTGGGTAACAAAACTTTCACATTCGCACCACATCACTAATTTATCAAAAAATACCGGCTGTCAGCCGATTGATAGCCGGTTTCCACAACCACGTAATATCTTTTTTATTAATGTGACTCAGTATATGACCGGTTGACTTTTGTTTTTCTCCCATTAAATAAACAAGCACCACCTCATTTATACCAAACACTTATCACTTTTACCTTTAATTTCAAATAAACACTAATTAATAAACCATAATTACCAAAGTGCTTAATTAAAGATGAAGAATGATAAAGGTTAGTTAATAATTGTTGTTTTTCTATCTTATATCGTGATTAAGTTGGTTAATCTGTATTTAAAATCCAAAAATTAAGTTGGTTATATTGTGATTAAAGGTTATTTATTACGTTAAGTCCATTTTTCAATAGTATATTGTGGTTACATAGTTGTTATTAGGTTAGTTGCTTTTTCCAATGTTATATTGTGGTTACATTGTTGTTAGAGGAAATGTAACGAAGCAGTTGAGATTGTTGTTCGATGAAATATAATGAAGCAACATTGTGGTTACACTGTTGTTAGAGGAAATGTAATGAAGAAAAAAATGTGATATATCCTTGTATTGTTTAATCTATCATTGTGCTCATTATTGGAAATGCAGTAAAGCAAGAAATATAATGATCATAGGAGATTACAGACCATAGGAAATGTATCATTGTGTTGTTTGATGTATCCTTATATTGTTTGATCTATCATTGTGCTCATAAGTTTAAGCTTGATACCTTCCAATCTTTCACAGTTTTACAGACTAATCATAGTAGAGATAAGAATAGACTGGTTGTAAGGTAAATTACAGTTCATCTTTTGAGACATGGCTTGCCACAGTCTTTAAAAACTTACCTCACAATAACAAGTGTTTTTGTGAGTCATGACACTTATCACATACAACACATGAGAAAGTCTTGTTTTGGTAACATCTTGCAAGCATGTCTTGAGTAACAAGTCTCTTTTACATAGTCATCCACATCACAAAATAGTGTTTGAGATAGTTTGTACTTGCCACTAAAAAGAGATTTCTATGGAACAGTTTGTACTTACCAAGCATTTCTTATTTGTAGATATCATAATCATTGACTTTGATAATACTTCAGACGATACAACCTTGATGATACAAGCAAAAAACCAAAAACCAATGCTAGTAATATCCCACCTTATCTATAGGTTGTAGTTCAGAGATGCCTTTCATGGTATTTTTCAACAAACGATGAATATTCCACAAGTAATTTTGATTTTGCAAGGTTTGCTGATTCAAATTCTAATGAGGAAATTCCTCATTTCAACTTCAATCTAAATATGTTAGAGTTAGCCTTTTTCAACTAAACCAGGTTCACCTCCAAACATGTTGAAGCAAAAAAGCGGTTCCATCTCCAAGCTAAAAAAACCAGGTTCTAACTCCAAACATGTTCAAGCAAAAAAATGTTCCAGCTCTAAGCTAAGAAAATCAGGTTCAGCTCCAAGCTAAAAACGGTTCCAACTTAAGCATTACTTGCTAAAAGCCTTACTCCAATAAGGAATTGCATACCAAGCCTTGCAACAATTCATACTTGGGCTTGTATTGGTAATAAGACTTTTGGAATAAGAAAACCATAAACAAAAGAGTTGCAGATCATGACGGTAAAGGAAAAAGGAAGCTTGGAACAAGAGGAAGAGTTGCAGATCAAGTTAAGAAACACAAAATGATGAGGTGACATATTTGTTTAATGTTTATGTAAATTTTATGTAGTAGTTGATAAAACAATAGATGTTTAACCTTTTGTGTTATTTGATCAAACCTTCAATGGTAGTTCATCAAACAATACATCCTTTGGTATGGCAGAAGCTTATGTATTTGGATGGTGGTAGTTTGGGTAACAATACATCTTATGTACCCTATTAGTAATGCAATTGAAGTTTGGTTATGTATGTTATTTTCCATATTCATTCCATTTCCTATATTCATTGCATATCTTAATTATTATAGATCCGTAGGTCTGTGTTATTTGAGTATTTGTGTTATTGTATTAAGGTAATCTGCAAAACCATGTATTCATGGTTCTGCATACAATTCATGTATTAAAATAGTCTGCATTAAGATGGTCTGCAAAACCATGTACTCATGCTTCTGCATATATTTCCTGTCTTATATATTTATGTTATGCATATAGCATATGTTGCTACATATGTTTCTGAAATGGCAGACATACCAAATTGACTTTACAAACACATGCACCACTAGAGCTTCTAACTGACAAGTATAAGATTCACATACAAAATAATATGATTCTAAATATGTTTATATGTATATGTTTTACATATGTTCATATGTTAACATTTGCCACCATAAACTGATAAATCTTTCATACAATGTCTCTTACCCTATTGTATATCATTGTAACAAAACTAGGTATTAGGCGGCCGCGAGCCTAATATTTGATTATTTTTGTTGGATGTATATTTTTAGCAAATTATGCAATATACATGTCCTTTTGAACCATACCTCACAAAGGCATACCAACATCACACCAAAAGATTAATGCAAAACTGCATATACAAAAGAAACCAACTAAATTTCCTTCTATTCTTCACATATTCATACATAATCATTATATTTCCCATACACTTTGCAACCTTAAGACATTTTCAGTGTAGAATTATCTTAAACCAAAAAGCTACAGACTTTATGACTGTTAAGACCATCTACATAGATTACATATCTTCCATGAAGGCTAGGCTAGAATGCCTATTGTGTTGGTTGTTGGTTGGCCCAAATCAGGGTGAAGATAATCAATAACCTAGCTAATTACCAAATATGGTTACCGGATATCACTTGAAGTCATGTAATCACTTTTCAAAGAAGATTATTCGACCCTATGCATGGGTTACACGAATACCTCCTTGTGATAAAACCAAGTGTTTGTTCAAGAACCTTTCGCTTCTAAGTGTTTATGTTTTATGTGTTGGTATTGTGCCTTTCATGCAAGTGTTCATCTCTATTTATAGAGTCTAGCAGAGTACCCGCGCTATGCGGCGACGGATACCCGGTGACTTATTTTGTGGCGAGCAAATGTTATTCACTTATACGATTTTTCTAACGATAACATTACGAAAGAATGACGATTTTTTAATTAAGAAAAGTATAAGCCATTACATCTTAAGACATAAATTTGTGTTTTATATATTTAAGAGAACAAAGAATATAATTTTGAAAATTTGTATTCTCAACTTCCTTATTGAAATTCGATTACAAGTGGGTAAAACACAACATAATGACATATAGCAAAAAGTTACTAAATTATAAAGTCTGTATTCGGCCCATTACGTGATATTAGTTATAAACTAAAGATTAAAAACCCAATCTAAACAATTTAAGTTAAGCCCAAAACGAAACACAAGCTTATCCAAATGTTTGTTGTTCATTACTTTAGTTCTTATGTCTATAGATAAAAAATGTATCAAAGGTTGAAAAGAAAACCATGTGCAGGCTGATAAAAAAATAAAGAATATTGATCTACAAAACACACTGATGATTCAAGATGAAGAACAAAAAATTCAACACACAAGCTTTTAGTTTTCAATTTTTCTTGATTCGAGAGTTAATTTTTATACCCATTTGCCAGCATGCTGTCCAACAACTATTTCCGCATCAATTAGGTTTGGCTCAATAGAATTAGCATCTGTTTTCTATAAAGAATGAGTTGACTTTGTGTATGTTATGTGATTTTATAAGCTTGGGGATGTGCGTGTAAGTTTTTTTAGTTAACAGTACTTGCCAGTACAACTACAACAACAAAGAAACCACCCTTGTCCGGCCACAAAATAGCTCGAAAATACCACTAAAGCCAAAAAATCACCATCGGAACCACTAAAACCACAACGAAACCACCCAAACTCAAAACACCACTTATTAAATCAAGATTCGATGGTGACGACGACAGAATCAGTTGATGTTGGCAGCGGTTTCGGTGGCTGTGGTTTCAGAAGAATATGCTTCGAGCCTTCTAGCGGTGGTGGGCGTGACATGTTGTGTGAGTGAAAAAGAAGAGAGAATGAAACTGAAAATCTGAGAGTGCTATTTTGTTTTTGTGTGACTTTTAAGTTGATTATATATGAATTTTGGGGTGGGCTGTTACATGGCGATAAATGAGGTTACAAATGGGCTTTGTACGTTTTATAAAAAGAATATAAGCAATTAAAGCTATATTTGTAACAGCCCATATGTTTTGAAGGTGTAGGTTACAGAACTGAATGTATTAACTTTCATAATGTGTACTAATTATTGATTTTATTAACGTTTCATACATTTACACTTTTCATTAAATAGGGGTATCTTAATTTTTTTTTTAGATTTTCAACATTCAAGAATGGGTGGAAAATGCTTTATAATGTAGTATAGATGAAAACTCTTAATCAAAAGAGTTTGTAACTCATGGTCAAAATGAGTTATGAGCATTAATTGGCCAATTAATCTCATAACCTCCTTCATAAATGCATAGTGGTTACATGACCATAATCATGGTCATTAAGTCAAACTTGAAACCGCTCATTTAATAGGTGTAGTTACAAGCATTTAATGTTGAAACCGCTCATTTAGTAAACATTAAGCTAACCACTAAAAGAGTCAGAGAGAATCAGTGACTTGATGGGTGTACATTACGTACCTCCAAACCATTTCCAAGTATGATCCAATTCCCATAATTGCACTAAGTTTCCAACAATCCTCCCCAATTTAGTACAATTCCTTTTACGTGAAAATTAAACATAAAACAAAACATGTGCATAAATGAAAATGTATGGAGGATTGAATTTACATCTTAGTAAATTACACGTTCAAATATTTGAGAATCAGGGTGTTCTAAGAATTGAACCCTTCAACCCATTTGAATACCTGAAGATAAAATACACACAAGTTTTCAAACACTTAAACGCTCCTGACACTATACAAGCCATGTATCCATATCTAATTCATAAATGTTATAAGAGCCAAAGTCCATGATCCCTGAAGCGGAAAAACCTTAATATTTATATAGGTGGTTCCTCTTTATTCATGCTCTTGCTAAGCACTTTTTCAAAGAAATTAACCATTAAGAAGTAAAGACTTTATCCTCCTTTTTAGCAGGTTCCAAGCACATCCTTGGGATGATATGTAAATACATGTGCTTCAGTCCACTAAACGTTCAGCTTTCCACATTGAACTCAGCTACCAAGTTTCCTCAGTAGGGAGTTGGGTGTCCTAGCTTTCAACGACGTGGTTGGACTATAAACCCATCCCTTCAGCAGACATTAAAACCAAGTCTCTAGCTAATCCCTTCGTCAAGTGATCAGCTAAGTTTCGTTGAGACCTCACAAACTCTATAGACACCACCCCATTCTTGATAAGTTCACAAATCATGCTATGCCTAACACCTAACTGTCTAGACTTCCCATTGTACATTTGGCTATAAGCCCTTGCCAATATAGCAGCACTATCACAAAGGATAGATATAGGTGCTATAGGTTTGGAGCACAATGGAATCTCAAGGATTAGGTTTCTCAACCATTTAGCCTCCTTACCAGCAGCTGCTAAAGCCACAAATTCAGATTCCATTATTGAACCAGTGATGCAAGTCTATTTCTTGGAAGCCCAAGAGATTGCACCTCTACCAAGCAGGAATACCTAGCCAGTGGTAGACAAATTGTCTTCAGTATTGTTGATCCAACTTGCATCGGTGTATCCTTCTAACACTGAAGGATAACCAGTATATGTCAAACTATAATCCATAGTTTTCTTCAAATACTTTAGTACCCTCTGAATTGCTTACCAATGCTGAATACCAGGATTACTAGTATACCTACTTAGTTTACCCATAGCAAAAGCAATATCATGCCTTTGTACAAGTCATGGCTGTTAGCCTTAATTCTATGTAAGTCAAACAAGAATGTTATCGGTCTTATTAGTCAATGTTAGTCTTGTTAAGTAATAGGCTGGTCCGGATTAACGGGCTTAGATTGAAATCTAATATTGTCCGTGTTTCGGGCTCAAAGCCCAAGATAAGCCAAGCCCGACCCATTTAGTAAGCCCATACGCCATCCATAAGGCAAAGGGTATAAGTAGAACCTTCTCCATACATGGAGAGGGTGTTGGTCATTCATATGTATGTGTAAAACATGTATGTAACCTCCCACCACTCTCTTCCCTTAATCTAATATTCTTCCATTTCCTTTCTCTCTTTTCTTCTTTTTTATTTAGTCCTAAGTGCTTATTTGGTTTGCTTATTATGTTGTGTATGGATTAACTATTGGGATAACGTGTGGTATCAAGAGCCAAGAGGGTGTTTAAGTGTTTGATTCGTGGTCTCATAATAAACCATGGCTTATTTTGAGTTTTAAGCTCATAATTTGCTTTGTTTTTGGCTTATTTGGTTTAAAAAGCTTCTTGCTCTTATCTTCTACCAATCTTGCATTTAAGTCGTGGGTTATTATCAAGTATAAGGTCACGGGTTTAGCTTATTTGGATTCTTGAATATTGTGTTTGAGCTACGTTTATCTTGTCATTATTATGTCCTTATGTTTTAGCTTATTCCATTTTTTTCGTAGCTTATTTCCTAGATTTCCTAGCTTAGTTGGCTCGTTTAAACTTATCCTTCAAGTTTTTTTCTTTGTGGTGGTTTGATTAGGATTAGAGCCAAGACTGTACCCATTTTTGTTTGTTATTCGAATGTTAACTGAAAAAACAAAAGGTAGTACGAGTGATGGTTTGTAGAAGTTAGACAGGTTTATGTACTAGCTTTTGTTTGGAAGTTAAAACTTAGCTAAAATACGAAAACAAGTACTAGTGGCGGTTTGACAACTTTACATGGTGATTTACTAGTGGCGGTTTGGTTCTATTTCTTCCAGCGGTTTAACACTTGTTGTAAGCAGCGGTTTAACATACAAGGACAACGGTTTATTACTTTTCTTGGTCAAATCTAAACGAAACTCTGTCAAAATGAAAAATCCACAGCGGTTTGGTTAAGTTTTAATAGGTAGTGGTTTGTTTAAAGAAGGCGGCGGTTTACCGGGTAAAATATAGGCAGCGGTTTGATTATTTCTTGTGCCAGCGGTTTGTTAAGTCTTGCCAGGCAGCGGTTTAGTGCACTCTTGCCAGCTGTTTGGTACAACAGATAAGGCAGTGGTTGTCTTATGATTGCCAGCGGTTTGTTCATTTACTAAGACAGCGGTTTAGTGAAGCTTATACCAGCGGTTTGGTTTTCAAGCCAACGGTTGTTTTACTACTTTGAATTTTTTCAAACTTGGAGTATTGGACTTTGGACTATAATTAACCGTGAATCTTAGACTTCAAAAAGACAATTAATTTAACAACCACAAACCGTAACTTCAAATTAATTATTCATTCACGGTTTTTCTGTTGATTTTGTAAAATCCAGACAAGTAACCTTTCTTCTCGGTTTAAATCATAGAGTTGTAAAATCCCGTAGAAGTTAATTGAATTTATTTAAAACCACAACTTAAATCACTTAAATACTTAAGATCCGATATCCATTCACAACTTCATCAAAATGTCAAATACCAATAATAGTTTGCAAACTTAAACATCAAATGCTCTCCACAATGCTATCATGGAAGCAGGAGGTAAATACCGTCCTCCAATGTTAGCATCAGGTAATTACGTTCAGTAGAAATCAAGAATCAAGAGATACATCAACACCAAACCTAACAATGAACTCATCTACTATTGTCTCCAGAATCCACCCTGCAAATTCAAATGGACTGAGAAGACTGTTCCAGTTGCAGAAGGTAGTTCTGAAACCACTACAGAAGGGTACATGGAGAACTATAAGAATGTTTCACAAGACATACGGGATCAACTGAATGTTGAAGCTGAAGCTGTTCAGATATTACTCATAGGGATAGATAACGATATCTACTCCACTGTTGATGCTCGTCCAAATGCATGTGAAATGTGAAAAGCCATTGAAAGGTTGAAACAAGGTGAATCAATCAATGTTCAAGATCTTAAAACTAATTTATAGTGGGAGTTTGGAAAATTCACATCACGGGATGGTGAATCACTTAAATTATATTACTCTAGGTTCTACAAGATGATGAATGAGGTTGTCAGAAATCAGTGTGATGTTACAAATCATCAAGTGAATGTTCAGTTCTTACTTCGTTTACAACCAGAATGGCAAAGGTTTGTGACACTCGTTAAGCAAAGTCAAGAACTGAAGACTGTCTCCTATCACAAACTTTATGACATTTTGAAGCAACACCAAACTAAAGTCAATAAGATAAGAGCTGAAAGACTAGCATGTACTGCTAATCCACTTGCACTTGTTGCTCAACAACAACCAGTTTACCATCCTCAAAACCATCCTACTCACTACACTAACAATTCCTCAACCAGATCATGTTGGGAATTAAAAGTCTTCATATTTAGTACTGCCAAGCCAAGAGTTTGTACTGCTCAAAGTTATAACTGCCAGTACTAACCAGTTAGTACTGCTAGAATGATAAATATGTGTGAAGTGATATGTGTTGACTTATTCAATGTGTATATCTTGTATAGTTAGAAAGATACGTATAAGATTAGTAATATAGAAGATTTATAGTTATCTTGTAAAGGACTCTTTAGTGTATAAAAGGAGATCATAGGTACAATAGAGATATAAGTTTTGATACATAGCTTCAAGGTTGTAAACCCTACTATTACACAGAGTACTCGTATTATTGATAATAATATTGGAGCTTTTCAGTAATATCATTTTTCATTCAGTTTACTGTTTTATTAATATTCTTCTAAGTATTAAAGAGTAAATTTCGCATATTCTTTAGTATTCACAAAGTTTCAACCATAATTGTTTTGGATTTATCCAAAGTAACTTAATCTTTACAAGCTAAGGAATAGATCTTAAGTTGGGATCAACAAGTGGTATCAGAGCTTGTAATCTAAAACTTTGATCTAGAAGAAACTAACAAGAACAACTCTTTACTCACAAGGAAGAGATGGCTCTAAAAACTGCTCAAATCACTACTACTGCAAAGTTGCCCACTCTCAAACAGGGTGAATATAATATGTGGAGGCTAAGGATTGAGCAATACTTTCAAGTACAAGACTATGCTCTATAGGATGTCATAGAGAATGGAAACTCATTCAAACCTGCAGCTAAAACAACAACAAATGTTGATGGTACCTCAACTACACTAATACCAAGCCCTGTAACTACTGAAGAAAAGGTTCAAAAGAAGAATGATATGAAGGCAAGAACTATGTTACTTATGGCACTTCCTAATGAACATCTAATGACCTTTAATCAGTACAAAGATGCCAAGACTTTGTTTGCTGCTATACAAATAAGATTTGGTAGTAATGAAGCCACAAAGAAGACTCAAAAGACTTTCTTAAAGCAAATGTATGAGAACTTTAGTGCTCCAAGCACAGAGTCTCTTGACTCTATTTTTAACAGGCTTCAGAAGTTTGTAAGTCAGCTGACTATATTGGGTGAAAATATTTCACAAGAAGATCTCAATTTGAAATTTTTGAGAAGTCTGCCTTCTGAATGGAATACTCATGTTGTGGTCTGAAGGAATAAACCTGATCTAGACACAATGAGCTTTGATGATCTCTACAATAATTTCAAGATTGTTGAACAAGAGGTTAAAGGAACTGCAAGCTCAAGCTCAAGCTCAAATTCTCAGAACATGGCTTTTATGTCATCCCCTAGCAGTACTAATGAAGTTAATACTGCTTATGGAGTTAGTACTGCTAACACTCAAGTTAGCCCTGCTAGCACTCAAGTTAGCACTGCTAGTACTCAAGTTAGTACTGCTAACTTAAGTGATGAATCGTAATTGTAAAATGAGTTTTGTAAAATCTGAGTTCCTCAAGAAAGCTCAAAGAGAGAATCCTCGTCTGTATGATATAAGTTGCTATAATGATAATCTTGCTTTAATGTTAGCTCCTGAATCTGAGGAAACGATTCGTCTTACCCAAGAAAGTCGATTAAAATTAAGTGATTTAATCAGACCTTTTTTGATTTATAAAAAATTGAATAAATCTTTCAGTGATTTGTTCGTTCGCAACTGCTTTGTGGAAAAATCGCCACCGAACAGAGATATTTTTCAGAAGCGTTCAAAAAAATGAGTCATACACAAGCCTAGAATGAAAATTCAAAAGCGTATTTTAATAAACAAATACTTTGTTAGAAAAAACGGCATGGATGGATCCATTCTGTGGGATCAAAAGTGTAAAAGGCTCTAAGAAACTTTTCAACTTAAAAGAAGTGTTGACACGATTTGTTGATGGAGTGAAACGGTTGCAAACAAACATCTCTAAAGAAACATATTTTGGTCAAATAGATCCATTCATTTAATAACAATCGGAAGGAAAATTTTTGTCCCCAAATTACGAAGGACTCACGTGCCTGATTAAAAAAAATTTTTCACTTGTGTTTGAAAGAGGAAAATGGTTTGCTGATTTGAGATACTTAACATGACGTTAGACTCTCTCAAATCTCAACTTGGAAAACTCAAAAAACCACAGTTTTTAAATGAAACATCCGATCGACTTTACCAGGGAATATTATTATGCTGATTTACTTGTATGTTATATTGGTATTATATACTACTCTCGACGAGTTTACTGATTTACATGTGATTATGTGGACCAAGTTTGGTCCAATGTGGAAGGTCTTGAAATAGAAGCTTTTCAAAAAGTTTCAACGTCAAAGAGTTTTGAATCACTTCAGAAACAAGCAATTAATCTTGAAATTGCTCTTTAGAACAATGATAAACGAACAGATTAAAAAAACAAATGACAAGTCTTCAAAGGAAAAATCAGTTCAAACGTATTTTCTGAAATAACGTGGAACAATAATTTGAAATTCAAGAATTGAAAGCTCAATTAAAGACATAGGCATTGCAATAGTGAGTTGAAGAAACTCAATGATATTATGAAGGAAAAAAATCTGCTGGGAAACTAAGTTCTTGAAAAATCATCGTTATTCAATTACCGTATGCTTTTAAAAGTCAAAGACAATTAGTCTTTAGGTAAACCGGCCTATTTTTTTCAGATTCTCTTGCAAAAGACCAGGATTTTTCAAGTCAATTAGTTACCAAAAATATTGTGCCATGAATTTTTCAAAACCGAGTCATTGCACTAGATTTTGCCTCAGAATATGAAGTCAATTTTAAAGAACAACAAATGTGATTGCTCTAGGAATGTATAAAGTGCACACAAAGCCCAATCAAACTAGAAAACCATAGTTGCCTCAAGACATTAGGAAAAAATACAAAAGCATGTCCTCTTGCTATATGTGTAATTCACCCACTCTTGATGTTAGCAGACAAACTAAGAGTAATCGAATGGAAGTTAGGTCATGCCTACAATAGTCAAGTAAAGAAAGGAAGATGTAGACGACACCGTAGGGAATTTTAAGTTTCAAATAATAAAACGTCTGTACTGCGTTCTGTAATGACAGTTTGAATGCTAGGACTCGAATGTAAACATTGCTTTGCTTTACTTATGGAAAATGTGAGCTCATGATATGTGTTTCTTCTTTATATTAATGGTGTGAATTCTTAGGACTTGAAATACTAATGCTGTGCCTATTAGTATAGAGAAACCAAGCGAATGGTGAACCAATTGTTGCACATCTAATAGAAAACTGTTGCCACAGAATCCATTGTCAAGAAACCTAGAAGCATAATTAGGAAGCTATATGAGCAAGTTACTAAGACATGCAGTTAGTGGTACCCTAAGTTTACACCATCCGGATACAAATGGAAACCTAAGTCCCCAATAGGAAATGTCAACGTAAAGGTTAGTATGCGTATCGGAAAATGCATCTAGAACTGTAATATTTTTGGAATACCTATGACTACTATGTGTTCAATTTGTCGCCATTGCTCATTCGTGTCTTCTAATTCTTTTGCAGCTCGTAGAGATAATCCTATTCATCGTCGACTCTGGGTGCTCAAAGCACATGACAGGAAATCTCAAGCTCCTATGTAATTTTGTGGAGAAATTTTTGGGTACGGTAAAGTTTGGAAATGATCAAATTCCACCAATTCTTGGTTATGGAGATCTGGTTCAAGGAACTATAACTATCAAAAGGGTTTATTACGTCGAAGGGCTAAATCACAATTTATTCTCCGTTGGTCAATTCTGCGATGCGGATTTAGAAGTTGCTTTTTGGAAGTCTACATGTTACACCACTTTAACACAAGGTATAAACACTTAATGCATGACTCCTAAACCCTAAACCTAAACCCTAAGTCATCCTAAAACCCTAATCTAAAACTCTAAACCCTAAACAAAACCCTAAGACCCTAATTTCATTTTAAACCTAAAACTAAACCCTAAACCTTAATCCTAAACCTTAAACCTAATCCTAAACCCTAATACTAACATTAAACCTTAATCCTAAACCCTAAACTATCCTTAATCCTAACCCTAATCCACGAATTAAAACCCTAAATCCTAAACTGAAACCCTAAACCACCCGTCACCCTTTTACTTCTTTTTAACCTATTTTCTAAGCCAAGCTAGCATGCGAGCACCTCTCTTGCATCACCATAACCTTACTAAGCAGCCACCCAAGCACCTTACAAGTACCTCCATCACCCTTGCATCACCAACTTGGCCACCAAGACTTCTCATCACCTCCTTGTTACTCCATACTAGCCGAAACCACCTCCACACCCTTACACCTTTCATATCTAGTTTCTTAGATCTCAAGACTCACCATCTAGCATCCCTTAGTCATCTCCACTAGCCTTGACACTAACCAAACATCAAAACTTGGGCACCAAGCTCATATGAGCCCTATATAAGCCGAAACATATACACCCTTTCAAAACACACCTCAAATCTTCATCACAAATACAAATGGAGTTCTAGCTCAGCCAAGGAAGAAGTATAAGGTCCCTAAGATCAGAATTGAAGCCAAGAACCAAAAGGAAGAAGCCCTTAAAGTCGTTACTATGCGTACGAATCCAAAAACTGTCATTCGACCTATTTTAGCTCAAGTTGTGTGATGAGACTGTTACTTTCACTTGATATACTTTTGCCATCAATCAGATTTCCCCTGTTAAGGTGAGTTCATAGCCTCGCATTTTAAATCTTCTAATGTTTCATAAACCTGCGAGGGGGATTGTTAGCCTTAATTTATTGAGTCGAACAAGGAAGCTCGGTCACTTTACGATGGAGCTTCGGTCTTTAATTAGTTAATGTTGTAATAGGATAATATCGGGAATCGGGCTCGATAGATAATCTAATATTGTATATGTTTTGGGTTTAATCCCAAGCAAAACCCGAGCCCGAGTCCTAGTTAAATATCTCGCGCGTCACTTTTAAGTGTCGGGGTATATAAGGAACTTTTCCACTTGGAAAAGTTAGTTGTTCATTTTCTAAATAATTCCATTTCTCTTTTCTCTCATCTCTCTCTCTCTCTTCTTTCTCTCTCTAGAACAACTCACCTCTCTTTCTCATTTCTAGTTCTGATTTACGGATCTATTGTTATTTATGAAGTAGTTAACGGGATCAACAATTGGCATCAGAGCTAACGTGTGGATCGTGTATTCATGTGGTTCAACAAGATCAAATTCGTGGGTCAAAAAGAAGTCAAAAGAAAAAAAATCAAACCCGAATTTTTGTGCTTAGATGTGTGAATGGTATAGTGTTATATAAGCAAGATCTAGCATAAGTGTAAGCGTAAATTGTGCAAGAGATTCAAAGTTAAAGTCACAAAAGGGTGATTAATAAGGGCGAATTTTGGTGAAAAAATCGTAATTTTTCTAGGTTGCGTTTTGACAAACTAAAAAGATCTTGTTGCGATTTTGACTTTTTCTGTGCGTTTATAGAATTTTCTTCTTGTTGAGTTTTGATTTTTTTGTTGCGTTTTGATTTTTTAGTGCGTTTTGATTTTTAGTTGCTTTTGATTTTTTTTTGCGTTTGATTTTGTTGCGTTTTGATTTTTAGTTACGTTTTTGATTGTTTAGTTCGTTTTGATTTATTTTTGTTGCGTTATGATTTTTTGTTGCTTTTGATTTTTAGTTCGTTTTTTGATTTTTTTTCCTTGCGTTGATTTTTCTTGCGTTTTTGATTATTGGTTGTAAGTTTTGGTATGCGTTTTGCTACTACGTTTAGTACATTGAAGAATTTAGATACTAGAATCTAAACGTTATGCTGCCCAAATTTTTGAGAATCTTTGACATTACTTGGACTTTTTTCAAAAGTCACTGCGTTTGGTTAAAGATAGCACTGCTTATGTCTAGAAATCTTGGTGAAGAAAAGGTATCAGTAAAACTGCCATAAACTTTTGATCCGTAAGTCCGTTTAGCCTCGAAACCTCTCAAATACGAAGAGAAAAACGACAACGGATTACGCTGTAGACCACCCTTTATCTGGTTACGATTTTCGAGGCCCAAAACCCTCGTCTTACATAGTTATTGAACATTTTTCATATTGGATTTGTGTTAGACTTGTTTTTGTTCTAGCTCACGGCCCATCTGTATTTTTAGGCCCGTTTCAGTTTGGTGAGCCTATTTAAACAATCTGCTGTAACCCTAGCCAGAAAATTATCTGTTTGTATACAATTAAATCATTGGCCGCTGATTCCGAATCAAATCATTCACGGTTTTCTATTAGATTTTTTTGTAAAATCCCGTTAATTCGTTTTCCATTTATCGGTTTTAATCATAGACGTGTAAAATCCCGTGAACGTGAATTGCATACAACAACCACACTTCAATCACATCATATCCACTTAAGATCCAACAAAATCTTTCACACTTCATATTTCATAACTATTCATTCATCATGTCTGATTCTCCAGTTAACACATCCTCACAGATAGCCAACTGCACAACATTATCATGGCAGCTGGTTTCAAAAGATCGTACCACCGATGCTTGGACCAGGAAGATATTCTCAGTGGCGTTCGCGTTTTCTACGATACCTTGACACTAAATTGAATGGTGAATATCTGAGGAAGTGCATCTTTGAAGGTCCATATACGCCCACGAGCGTACTCATTGCAGCTGTTGAAGCAGCAGAAAACATTCCACCAGTAGCTGCACATGAAGAAGCTGAGACAATACACAACATGACAACAAAGAACAACTTTTCTTTCAAGCTGAAACGGAAGCTAATTACTTGATTTTGACATGAATTGGAGATGAAATTACACACTGTTTTGATGCATGCAACACAGCTAAGGAGATGTGGACAGCCATTGAAAGGCTACAACAGGGTGAATCGTTGAACGTACAAGATGTAAAGACCAATCTGTTCTGGGAATTTGGGAAGTTTACTTCTCGAGATGGAGAATCCATGGAGTCTTATTACTCCCGGTTTTATAAACTGATGAATGAGTTGACAAGGAACAACTTTGCCAAGTTTCACCAAAGCAAGTTGAAATTCAATTTCTTTCAACACTCAACCAGAATGGTCAATATTTTGTGCGGTTGTCAAGCAGGAGAGAGGAAATAGAACACAGTCCATATCACAGCTTTTGACGTTCTGAATCAGTTTCAAACGAAGTTATATGATATTCCGTCTGGAGAGATTAGCCAGAAGTGCAAATCCGTTAGCACTTCTTGCGGCTGCTCAACCATATTCAGATAACTACTATCAGGCACCAAAACCTCAAAGATCGAATGCACCATCATACATGCAATCTTCTTCCACACGACCAAGTGCAACTACCAGACACAAAGGCAAAGAGATCGCCAAACCAGTTACTCCTCAATCTGAGTCCGTTTCTGAGGAAGACAGTGATCCAGAACAAGCTCGGAGGGATAAGGATATGCAAAAGAACTTGGCACTCCTTGCTAAGTATTTCAAGAAGCTGTACAAACCTACCAACAACAACCTTCGAACTTCTTCAAACTCCAGGAACAAGACTGAAGATACCACACCAAGGTATAACAACGACAATCAGTCAGGGCAGTTTGGGAATCAAAGGACGATGACAGTTTGCGGGCTAGGGAAACAGTAGGCAGCTCCGGTAGTGCAACAAAATAGGATACAGTGCTTTAACTGCAAGGGATTTGGACACTATGCCAGGGAATGCAAGAAGCCAAAGCGGGTTAAAGACTACGCGTATCACAAGGAGAAGATGATGATGTGCAAACAAGCTGAACAAGGTGTTCCACTTCAAGCTGAGCAAGCTGATTGGCTAGAAGACACGGATGAAGAGATTGATGAACAAGAATTGGAAGCACATTACAGTTACATGGCAAAGATTCAGGAGGTCTCACCTGAGAATTCCAGTTTTCTAACTAGTCCACCATATGAACATGTACAAAACCATAATGAAAATGATGTGTTTGCCAATGTGAGACGACATTCTGAGCAAACCAGAATCTATAACGCCACAGATGTATTTGGAGAAGGATGATAGCAATGTCATTCCTGATTCATCAAATATATGTACTAATGATAATCAGGTTGATCAAAATGCGGCTGAATGTGTTGATGAGCGTGCTGCGCTTGCTAATTTAATTGCAATTTTAACTCTTGATACTGAGGAAAACAAAACGGTAATAAAAGCAATTAAATGAAGAAACGCATCATTAACTCAAGAACTTAAGGAGTGCAAAACTAACCTTGATGAGACTAGTAGGGCTCTAGGGGAGGCTACTAGCAGTCGGGATAGTTGTCTGATTGCACTTCAGACCAAACAGACTGAGCTTGAGAAGTACACGACCCTTAATGACCGAACGAGTGATTATAAAATACTTCAAACAAAGTTAAATGAAACTCTAGGACTATTAGCTCTTAAAGACATTGACATAAAAGAGGGTGTTAAAACTAAAACCTATTGAAATTTGTAGTTGCAATCAGAAACAGCGATGAGCTAAGTCAAAAGAAGTCTGTTAACTAGGTTCATAATATTTGAGAAGTCAAACTCAAAGAGAAAAGTAAGGTTATTGCTAATTTAAAGGTGTGAAAGAAGGAAAAAGACATTGACACGATGACAGAAATGGAAAACAAATAAAGTTTTTAATGAAATTCTTTACAATGGCGCAATCAGTCAATTTTAGACAATCACTTGATTAGCACCCAAATGCGCAACGTATAATGGTAGATCAACCTTTCTAAGCCAAGTACCTCAAGATAGTCTCAATCTGAAAAGCTCGTTGTAAGAGGATCCCCCCCAAGAAAAATTTAAAAAATTGGTGATACTATCTGATCCTAGCAAACAGATATTGCCCAATGGGGAGAGACAGTGACTCTTGAAAAGGAGAGTAGATCAAAATTGGATAAAGACAAAGTGAAACCATATGATTACACATATCAAAACAGTCTTTATGAAACTTTCAAACCACCATCCAAAACCTACCTTGATCAGTTGGAACGCGCTAAAGAAGTTAGGAAGACAATGTGGAGAAAAATGTTTAACAGAACAAAACCAAACATTGCTAAAAACGTGTCCTTTCTACCCGTTTCTAAATCCATTAGTAAAAGTAGACAAGTTTATAACGAAATGACAAACAACTTCAATCATTTTAGAACAATTTGTGAACAAGCTTGGTCTAATCATATAATAGTGCATTTCCCCTACCCCAACTACTAAGAGTATGGAAGTTTTGATCAAAACCTTATTAATGCCTCTTTCAGACAAAACTATACTAGACAGTCATTGTTTTGTTCATGAACTAAAAAAGGAAATGCATGACGATTTGGAGTACGTTAAATCCCTTGAAAAGGAGATTGACGAACTTGAATCAGAAAAGGCTGATTTTTCAAACATATATGATCTACTTCTCGAAGAGTGTGTGTCTAAAGATGTTACATGTTCGTATTTGCATTCTCTGTCTGATTTAAATGCTAATACTAAAATTGCCATGCTTTATAATCTTCATAAGACAAAAAAATGTTGAATGATCCCGGCACAAAAGCTGTCGAAACAAACTGAATCTGTTAACAACGAAGTTCATAATAAGCTTTTAAAGAGTTTTGCTAAACTTGAAAAACACTCGATTTCTCTTGAACTTTCTTTACAACATTGTAAAGAACAGATGAAAAACAACACAGTTTGCAAAGAAAAGGCTTCAAATGTATTTCGAAAAGAACGTGAACAAATATCACGAAATACAAGATTTGAAAGCTTCAAATGCAAGACAAGAACCTGGTGAAAATGAGTTAAAGAACTCATTCAAGTAACAAAGAAAGTCTGTGAAACGCAGCTTTAGATAAACCATCTGTTGTTCGACAACAAATGCTCACCGGTTCCAAAACCATCAGTTTTAGGAAAACCGACTCCTTTTTCAAATTCTCCTGAAATGAGAAGTTTTCAAACGAATAAGTCGGTTAATAAAACTAATGCGTCGGATGGTTTGTTTAAACCAGTCACTCAACAGAATTTGCCTCGGAATAGAAACCAAGCGGTTCAAAACACAAATGTGCTTAAACCAGGAATGTTTAGAATTGCCTCCACCACAACACAAACTAGAACACCACAGTTGCCTCATGCTTCTAGGAATACTAATCCTCACATGTCTAAATCTTCAGGAGTAATTCACACTACTAGTGTTAGCAGACCACAGCTTAAGTGCTATCAAGTTAAAGATAAGGTAGTGCCAAAGAATAGCCAAGTGAAGTTTCAAAAGAAGGAAGTAGAAGACCATCATAGGATTTCTAGTATTTCTAAAAAAACAAAGTCTGTAACTGCGTGTAATGACAGTTCAAACTCCAGAACTTCGAATGAAAATGCTGTTTGTGCTGAATGAGGAAACATGTGTTTTAATTCTAATCATGATGCTTGTGTTTCTCGATACTTGAAAGACGTGAATGCTAGAACTAAGAAGCCTAATGTAGTGCCTATTAGTGCTAGTAAACCCAAGAGAAAAGCGAACAAATCTGTTGCAACACCCCATAAGAAAACAGTTGCATCAGATACCACTATTCAGAAATCCAAGAGTTACTATAAGGAGTTGTATGAGAATACAAATCAGGAATGGAAATGGTGGATAGCTAAGAGATGTCCATCAGGTTATACATGGACACAAAATCCACTTAGGACCAAAAAGATATGGATGCCTAAGATTAGGAAAGATGATGAATCAACAAGTATAAGTCCCACATAGACATTGTCCTCTAGGATAACTAATGTCTTGAAGATATCAAACTTCATAGGATCCAATTTGTCCAATGTTCCATCGTCCTCTAATTCTCTTGCAGATTGTACAACTCATCCTATTCATTGTTGACTCTGGATGCACAAAGCACATGACGGGCAATCTCAAGCTTTTGTGGAGAAATTTCTGGGTACTGTTCGTTTTGGAAATGATCAGTTTGCTCCAATTCTTGGTTATGGAGATTTGATTCAAGGAAATGTCACGATCAAACGGAGTTTATTACGTCGAAGGCCTCAATCACAATCTTTCTCGGTTGGTAAATTCTGTGATGCTGTTTGGAGGGTTGCTTTCAGGAAATCTACATATTTTGTGAGAGATCTTCAGGGGAAACGATTATAACTAACTGGTATTCGTGGATCATGATCTCACACAATATCTCTTCAAGAACAACCTCAATCAACACCACTCTGTTTTCATGGTAAAGCTTCACCAACTCAATCATGTTATGGCATCGAATGCTTTCTCATCTTAACTTCGATTACATCACCTTACTCTCAAAGAAAGAGGTTGTGAATGGCTTACCTAAGTTGAAATATGTCAAGGATTAACTTTATTCGTCTTGTGAAATAAGTAAAGCAAAAAGAAGTTCATTCAAGACAAAAGCAGTTCCTAGTTCCAAAGGAAAGGGCTAAATTTGCTTCACTGTCTTGTGTGGTCCAATGCGCGTATGCAAGCCTAATGGAAGAAATATATTCTGGTGATTGTTGATGACTATTCAAGATACACTTGGACTCTTTTTCTACATTCCAAAGAGTGAAATGAAACACCATAAGTTTCTCAAGACTTTTCACATGAAGTTTCAACGCAATCTTCAAGCCCAAGTTCTTACTGTCCGTACTGACAGAGGCACGGAATTCTTGAACAAGACACTCCATGCTTATTTCAAAGAAGAAGGCATTAAACATCAGACTTCCATAGCTCGAACACCTGAACAGAACGGCGTTGTCGAAAGACGAAATCGTACTCTTGTTGAGGCTGCTCGAACGATGCTTTCAGCTTCTAAGCTTCCATTATCATTTTGGGCTGAAGCAGTTGCAACCGCATGCTATACTCAGAACAGATCAATCATCATATCGACTCATGGAAAGACGGCGTATCACATCATTAATGACAGGAAACCTTCAATAAAACATCTTCACATCTTTGGTTGCATTTGTTACATAACTAGAGATGGGGAAAATCTGGATAAGATGAAAGAAAAAGGAGATCCATGTGTCATGGTGGGATATTCTACTCAGTCGAAGGGATATCGTGTTTACAACAAGAGAACACGCTTAATAGTTGAGTCCATTCATATCAAGTTTGATGAAATCAAAGAAATGATGTCTGATCACAACAGTTCAGACCTCGCACCACAACGACAAGAGATGTCTGTTGAAAATGTCTCTTCAGGCCTCGTTCCTCAAGGACAAAAGGCGTCATTATGACAACTCTGACCCCGTGCCCCCAAGACAAAATGTTGTTCCTTTAGCCAAAAGTACAATCGTCATAACAAGGTTAGAATTTCTCTTCAGTCCTTTACTTGAAGAATATTACAATCCAACACACGATCAAGCTGAGGAAAACAACAATGATCAAGCACCGAATGCATCATTTCAAGAAGTTGAATTTAATCCCTTTTTGTTACACGGGAACAAGAAATTAAGTGAAACTCCTCACGCAACATTGATAAACAAGTGTGCATTCATTTCAACATACAAGTCATGATTACCGATGGAACAAGAGATCATCCATTAGAAACAATTCATGGAATCCAACATGCCAGTTCAACAAGACGACAGCTTGCTACAGATACCTGAAATGGTATGTCTCGCTCACGTGAGTTTTGTTGAACCGAAGAACATTAAGAGGCAATGTCTTGATTCTGCATTGATCGAGGCAATGCAGGATGAACTTCATCAGTTCGACAGACTACAAGTCTGGGAACTCGTCGACAAACCATTTGGCAAATGGTCATTAAGCTAAAGTGGTTAAGGAGAACAAAAAGTGATAAGATCCAGACTGTAATTCGCAACAAAGCACGACTTGTAGCTAAAGGTTATGCTCAGGAAAAGGGTATTGATTTCGAGGAATCATTTGCTCCACTTGCTTGCTTGGAAGCTGTTCGGATTTTCGTTGCCTACGCAGCACACAAATCTTTTCCAATCTATCACTGGACGTAAACGGCATTACTTAATGGTCCCACTGAGGAATCGGTTAAATGTTGCTCAGCCAGAAGGGTTCGTTGATCCAGATCATCCAGAAAAAGTCTACCTTCTGAGGAAAGCTTTGTATGGATTAAAGCAAGCTCCAAGAGCCTGGTATGATGAACTATCAAACTTCCTGATGTCTAAAGGCTTTACTAAAGGTACAATTGACCCAACTTTATTCAAGATAAAATACGGGGAGGATATTCTACTAGTGCAGATTTACGTTGATGACATAATTTTTGGGTCTACAAACCCTAAATATTCAAAAAGATTTGAAAAGTTAATGCACAGTAGATTTGAAATGTCCTTAATGGGGGAGATGAAATTCTTTTTAGGACTTCAGATCCACCAGTCCCCAAAAGGTATTTTTATCAATCAGGCCAAGTACGCTTTAGAAATTCTGAAAAAGCATAATATGGACAATTGTCACTCCATTGGTACACCATTGGCTACAAAACCCAAACTAGATGTAGATTTGAGTGGAGAACCCGTAGACCAATCTGATTACCGTAGTAAAATCGGGTCACTCATGTATTTGACATCTAGTAGACCAGACTTAGTGCAAGCAGTATGCTATTGTGCACGTTATCAAGCACGACCAACACAAAAGCACCTCAAAGAGGTTAAAAGAATCTTTAAATACCTAAAGGGTGCCCATTAACATGGGATCTCTGGTATCCAAAAGATTCTGACTTTTGAACTAACACAATTTTCAGACGCTGATCATGCGATGCCTTGATACTCGAAAAAGCCCATTCTGGATGGATACCTTCCTTGGTATAAGCTTGTAAGCTGGATGTCAAAGAAACCAAAACTCACTGCAATGTCTTCAGTAGAGGGCAAAGAGTACTGGCGTTATATGCAAGTTGTGCTCAAGTACTGTGGATGAGGACACACTTCAAGATTTATTCTTCAACTACAACAAAATACCGTTGTATTGCGACTCTCAGTCAAGCCATAGCAATCTCATGCAACCCCGTACAACATTCACGAACAAAGCACATCCATACTCGGTATCACTTCATAAAGGAACAGGTTGAAAATGGTATAATAGAATTATATTTTGTCAGAACTGAATACAATTAGCTGACATGTTTACAAATGCCCTATTGAGGATCGTTTTTAAGTAATCTTGTCAGAAGGATTGGTATGAAGATGTTTGACTCCAGCTGAAGCTGGAGGTTCTGACAAATGAGACTGCTTGATATCATCATCAAACATCACCATGTACATATTTTTGAGAAAAGCAAAATACAAAAATATAAAACTTCAAAAAGAAAATACAAAATCAGAAAATCAGAAAATTTCCAAAAAGATTCTTCTCGACATGTCTCTTGGAATCGATAACATTTACGTGCTTAGAAATGTCGATTAACATTGACACGGGTGTGCAAATGAAGTTCGACGGAGAGTTGCAAATAGTTTCAAAACATGTCATTTCTAATTTTCTAGATGGCTTATGTGCAAATATCAGTACATAACCCGAACTTCAAATAAAGGAAGGTTTATAACTTATCCTCACAACGAGAAAATTAATGTTTCTCGGTCTTGAGCTGTTCTTACAAGACATTCAATGTTTTTAGCTTAAGAAAAAGGATAGTGTACGTATCAGTGCGCTTACCCTTAGCGTTAGAAGAGAAGTCCTATAACATTTGGTTTTTCAAACAGTTGAACATGGTTTTTTTCAAGAATTTCTTAATGACAATTTATAATCTTTCAAAATTGTGTGTTCATCACTCCATCCCTCACAATGTTTTCAAAAGACAACAATGGTCCTATTTTTAAGGGGGAGTTTTTTGAAAAACAAGGTTTTAATGTTCTTGGATACATCAACAACGACAATTCTTATGTATTCAAAACATTATCAAAATGTTCCAAACCATTCATGCTGATAATATTTTCTCCCACGGAATTTTCAAGACATATTTTAATCACAAGGTATTTCAAAAACTAAGTGTTTATTATTTAAAATAAGGGGAGAAAATGTAATTAAAATATGATCTATTCGACTCAATGTGCTGAACAGTAAGAAAAGGTTTTATGGTTCGATCTTATACCCAACAACATCTTAATTTCACGACGATTCTGAAGTCATAAGGTGGTTAGGTTAAGAATCAATCCTATGATCCAACCAGAACCGGAGGATCTACCCAAGGATAATCCAAAGTTAGAAATAGCAGTCCTTAGGTATGATTGGAGATGAATGTATATGGGAATAATGCCGACTAAGATTGAGTTAACACTGGAACAATCACAACAAGGTGTTAGTAATGACGTCCTGGTAAGCATTGAAGGCGTTGAAGAATGAAAAAGAAATGTATGGATAAATGGTCTAAAGAAAGAAGCCCTCCACACAACTTAAGGCAGAAACCGGGTCAATACATATGCTGTCAGAATCACAAGTTGATTGCTGACATTGAAAACGACATCATGGACCCAATGATGCAATGCACAACCCTTCCCAGCCATTCGAGTTTCTCTCAACAGAAACTTGTCTCATTTGTCACGGAGATACACACGTTATCTATTGACATCTCACTCCGAGATTGTTGATATTGAATAGGTGGCAATCTGCTCCAGCCTCCGAGTACTAAAACCAAAATGCACTAATCGAGTCTAGAGCCAAGAGATCAATCAAAATCTCGTTAGGACACATTCCATTTCAAACACTTGTTGAACATCATCAGGTTCACAAGCTGTTATCAAGAGTCCTACGCAATATCATTGTGATATTTTCCAGAACATCCGAGTGATACTAATGTATTCACAATGAAGATGGAAATCCTGCTTGAGCCAGCATCAAACAAGCTCTTGGTAGGTAACTTGCGAGATTCTATATGAATCAAACTTGTGACAACTGGATATCGATTTGGTCCAGTAAATGAATTGACGGTTGATGAATTTTGATAAAAACATGACACTCTCGATGTGTTACAAAAACTCTTTAACGAGTGACACGTCGATTGATTTTCAAATCAATTTTCTCGTTTATCACTAACGTAAACCTGCAGGTCAAACGGTGGTAACGGCAACCTCAATCCCATTCAAATGCTCAATCTACAAAGACATACTATCTAGAAAGCTCAAGATTTAAAGACAAAGACTTCCGCAAACTCTGATTTGAAGCTTTCAAGATAATGCAAAAGTATGAGCATGTTGGTCAAAGACATAAGATCGCAAGATGGCATAGACGATAAAGACAATGACAAAGGCTCAAAGTCAAGATCACAAAGCATGAAGGAACAAGCTTACAACAAACAACGAAGACAAAGACCAAGAACACTCGAGCTTAAACGACAAAAGCAATCTCACTGATCTCATGAAGGAGTGTCATCAATGAACTCACTTCGGGGGAGATTGTTAGCCTCAATTTATTGAGTCGAACAAGGAAGTTCGGTCACTCTACGATGGAGCTTCAGTCTTTAATTAGTTAATGTTGTAATAGGATAATATCGGGAATCGGGCTCGATAGATAATCTAATATTGTATATGTTTTGGGTTTAATCCCAAGCAAAACCCAAGCCCGGGTCCTAGTTAAATATCCCGCGCGTCACTTTTATCTCCTCTTTCTCTCTCTAAACAACTCATCTCTCTTTCTTATTTCTAGTTCCGATTCGTGATCGATTGTGTGAAGTGAAGTGTTATCGGGATCCTACAGATATATGAGCTCAAGATTGCACAGAATATCGATCACCTTGCTCTGAGCTTTCAACATGTCATCCACCATCAAAGTTTGATAGCAGATTTGCTTAAAGAATAAACATAGCTCGATTAGTGGTTTTTCAACGTCTAAATAATTATTAACAAGATAATTATTAACTTTGTGTGTTTTATTTTTATTGGTCACGTAAAAGGGTTACGTTTTGCAATAAAATACATTTTGACATACCGCCAAAATTACCCTAGACTTTACCTAACACTCACATCCAATTAGCCCACTTTGAAACCTTAAACACAAAAATTAAATCAATTTTGTATATTGTACCCACTGAAGGGTCGGCGATGACGCACACACAACATATATCTCTCACACCTAGTAAAATCTCCTAATGATCCTCACAAGTACTTGTAAATCTCCTAGTTTAATTAATATGTGGTCCTAAATGTCTCCCAAACTAACCCATTACACATTAAGAAAATAACTGAAGAACCCTCCCTGCCCCTTTAGGTTAACGGCAACATTGCATGTAATCAGGTACATATCCTTAAGAATTCAAGTCTATCTAACCAAATCTTTGAACAAATTATACACTATATTAAGCATGAACATGAGTGGTTTAAAACAAAACAAGGTGAAGTTAACTAGAAACCGAACTAAAAAACCCACCCTCCTAAGGCACAATTTTAGTTTCGTTTTGGTTGTTGTGAAACTAGGAGAGTAACTAGCTCTTTGGCTATAAATATACACTCACACTTAACACTTAACACTCTTACAACTCACACTCACTTAAACCATAATCATATATACGCTTTCCCTTAGTTCGAGTTCAAACCGCAAACAAAAACACCTCCCTTGAACTCCATTCGAACCCACAAACCCTTCCTAGTTGTCTACAAGTTTATAAAAATGGAGTTACACAGCTAGGGTTTGGGCATTTACAAAGTATTGGAAGCGTTGGGATTATGTTATTGATCTCCATTTTATTACACACGTGGATTGCCACATTACTCGCATACACTCAAACAAGGGCGCTTAGGTACCATTGTAAGTCACATTCAAAGCATTCAACTCATGACAATCGTATATGCTAATCTAGTAATGACCTATCTTATGGGTCAAATGTAGTTATGTATAGGCACACTAGCTTGATAACACGCATGATAAATGAATTAAGGACGCATGATGCGTATTATGAATACACTTAACAATTGGTGTGGTGGTAAAACTATAAAGGAAACGAGTAACTTGTTTAGTAACAAATAAGGTTTTGAAAACCATCCGTTATGAGAAAAACCATATACGTAAACTCTTAAGGAAAAACATGACATAATGGCTTTGGAAGGTATACACGACTTAAACAAATGTTTGTATGGGTAACACGACTAGTGTATAGGGCTAACAAATGAAATATAATTGCAAACCTATTTTTCGAATCCTATAAATGGTTATAGAAACCAATGGACCTCTCAACGATCCAAACATGCACTTCGGAGGTCGGGATCCAGCCCAACCCTGGCCCAACGACCTATTAGTATGGCTCTCAACTTATAAAAAAGCTCCTATGAGCTTATCGAGGCTTTATTAGATGAAAACATGAACCCCTAGGAAAGAATCATAATGTTTAAGAAAATTACCGGGCCACAGCGGCCCAATAAGGCCAAACAAGCCTATAGCAGGCCTAACATAGGACCCACGAATGGTACTAAAAGCATCACGAGCTTTATAAGGTGACCTAAAGACTATTTGAAACTTTATAGTCCTTTATACCCTTTAAAACCAACAAACCTTAATGGACCTGTACTCTAATTTCAGTAAAGGTTGTTGGGGCCCAACGACCCAATAAGCTTAAAAAAAGATCATCCGACTATCAATAATGCCAAACACTTAAACAAACTCAAATATGCTTAACGAATACATTTGTACTACCTCCACGGACAAACAATAACAATACCAGAAGTAACCATGTAAGTTCACTACCAGTCACTAATGACAATATATTCTCCAGGATAACTAATATGCTGACAGTAGTAATGGACTATAATCAAGCCAGTAGTAACCATTATAGTACTACCAGTACTAATGACAATATTATTCTACCAGGAGTAACTAATATGCTACCAGTAGTAATGACTATATCTACCAGTAGTAACTATAAAGACCTAAATTTCATTTTTGTAAACTTAAAGGACTAATTATGTAATTATCAAAACTAAAGGGTTTACAGTGTAAATGTTTATATTTTATAAACCTAGGGACTAAAGTGTAATATCTAGAACTTAAGGGTATATTTGTGATCAAAAGTAAAAAAATAAAACGCGATTAAAGAAACGGATCGAAATATTAATATATTTCGGTGACCGATATTAAAACGGGATTTTAATTTACCCATAATAAATAAGTATATTTATTAAGAAAGTATATCCGTTTTCCCAAGAGCCATCAAACAATTTCAAATACATTAAACACGTACACCACCACACAAGTGATAACAATATATATAAACTAGCAAATTTATTGTAGTTTATACATTGAGTCTTTAGCCTAAACTTGTAGACTAAGACTGGCCGTATTTACTTAGGTATTTGACGGTGTGATTCATACTTGGATATGCTATAATCAAATTCTAGAGGACTATTCACACAGGTGAGTTCATACCCCATGTTTTACAATTATTTAAATGATATACATCCTTGGGGTTAGAACATGCTTTGTTTTACAACATTGGACTTCAAGGTACATTTTATACCATGATGTATGTGATTTTGCCTGAGTTTACCATAACCCATATGCCATGATCATGAACTGTAATTTGCCATAGATGTATTTTGGGAATTACATTATTTGGGCGCGAATGTTATGGATAGAAGTCTATCGTGATTGACAATTGCCCTGTTCGGGGTGACTTACTTTATTACCGTGAATGAACGTCATACCATGTCGAATTTGGGATGTTGCAGGGTTAGCACATCATTCACGGACACTCGTTGGAAAATAAATTTCAGTTCACATAGGTCAGTCTTCAGTGTCATGAGCTTATAGGAAAACGTAATACTTTTTTATGATGTTTGCATGTTTGCATAATCATACACTTGGAAAACTTGCGGTCCTACATTGAATATACATAACCTTGAATTCACCAACTTTAGTGTTAAACGTTTTAAAGCAATGTTTTTCAGGTCAATAAGCACGAGGTGCGATGATACATTGGAAGTCAATATTGAATGAGTCAACACTTAAGATTTATGTCTTATTACATTTTGGGTAAATTTTATATAATCGAAATCTTTATTTATATTATTGAACAATTTGAAGCCATAGGCTTATGTAACAAACAAGTATTTTGTTAATCCAATGTATCTTTTTCAAATGACACGTTTAGTAGTCGTTCTCAGATCTTGTGCTATTGATTCATAAAGTAACGCCCTCGGATATTCAAACATTCCGATGCGTGCTTAGATTTGAGGGTGTTACATCTCCTTCGTTATAGCTTGGATTTTCGAGTTCTTTATAGGCTTACGATCCTTGTAATGTGTACTAATTTAATACAATATAAAATGAATACTTTGTTTTTTGAATTCTAACAGAATGTATTAGAACATTGGGTTTGCTTATGCTTTTATAATTTAGGTTTTATAAATCCATTTCTTGAGATATCTTATACAAGTCTTTTACCATACTTTCTACCACGAGTCTTACATATATTAGGTCCTTTAAATAGTCCATAGTGATTGTCCATGACCAAGTGTCCTCATAATCTTTTGTACATAACTTTTATAAATAATACTTTCAACATGAATTAATTTACAAACTATACTTATAAATTAATTAGTACTTATATCAAGTGTGTACTTCCGTTTTAAGTATTATTTCACCATACATGTAAGTAAATTCGAACCATCTATGACCTTGTATTATTCCATAATTCATAAAATACAAACGTAGGTGGTGATTAACATAATAAAACAAGTATGTAAACATGTAAATGAATGAATGGAAATGTTAAAGCTTAAATAGACCTTAGAGATGTGTAGTAGGATGATGAACACAAGCTTATACTTAAGCTTAAACCCAATAAATCGAACCCAAGATTAAAACCCTAATGAGAAAACCCTAGTTATCCTTTCTTGTAAAATAACCCATGTAAACCACAACAACCCAAGCTTCCAATAACTATGCAACACCTTAGATATGTAACCCTAAGATACTTGTATTATTAATTACCCTTGCACAATAAAAAACAAAGGATACCCTATGTATAGATTTTGAGTCATGGTTACTTTTATGTTGTATGGAGAGAGTTTTTGAATTCTTTAGTAAATGAATGAATAGTGTGAGTGATAAATGGCCATAATACTTGGTCTTATTCGTACAAACCTTTACATCAACCTTAAACCAATCTTAGTTAAGTCATGGTTAAAGTACAAGTCTTGTAAGAGTGTGTAAGTGCTTTCCTCCTTCTTAGGGGGAGGGAGGTTTCTCATTGGATGCAAGGTACACTTGACAAGCCAATTTATGGAAACATGGGATATGTAAGTGTGGTTCCTTGTTTTAACTGAATGGATCTTTGCAACCAATAAAGGATGATAGTCAAGATGTATAAATACAACTGACTATGTAGAAACAATGATTATGAATACTATATGTTAATGCGGAATCTTAACACAAGTACTAAGAAGAACAATGAATCAATCTGGATAACAACTTTATTTGTTCTTGAGGATCACAGATTGCTAACTATGATATTGTATGTTCTGTATGATCTTGTGTTGAACTGTCTTATCTAACTATGCCTAGGATTCCTTTTATATCATAAGGATAACCCTAAAAGGCTTACATATCTTTCTGACAAATATCTCAAAAATATCTTTTAAATATCTTTTAAATATCTTGTCATCGGTACTAACTAATTTACTACTAACGGTACTAACTAACAGACAGTACTAACTACTTTGTACTGTCGGTACTAAGTATAACTGTCGGTACTAACTATTTGTACTGTCGGTACTAAGTTAATAAAACATTAATCCTAACAATCCTCCCTTAAACATGAATGTTAAACTATTTTAACTTCATGTTTCTTCATTCCTTTAAGAACTTGATTGTTCTTTAATCTTCTTTTAATGCACAAGAGATGCATCCAAACATGCTTCCAGGATTTCTTAACTGTACAACTCTAATCCTTCTTTAGCAGCATCCTTGTCTTTTCAGCAATTCAGCAACATCTTGATACCTACAATCCAACTAAGTTGGCTTTGTAGTTTTTGGCAAACTACCAGCCATCAACGGATTTGATGTTCCTTTACCAGTAGCCGTTTGCTCTGGGATAGATAACTCTTCATCTAAGAATATGGTGAGTTAAATACCATACAGTTTTTTGGTAAACTGTCAACCATCCAACCCCCGGGTTTTTTTTGATTAGTCCTTTACCAAATACCTTTGTTGTTTGACTAGCCAATGCTTCATTGTAATAACATGGTGCATTGAAAACCATATAGTTTTTAGCAAACTCCATCTATCTACGATTTGATTAGTCTTACCAAGAACTTTTATGATCTCGACTCATCCACTCTTCACGCAAGAAGGCAAGGATGAGTTGATTACCCTACAAATATTTTGGTAAAAATGTAAACCAAGAACGGATTTTGAGAAGTCTTTACTCCTAACCCCGTTTGCTTGTGGGACTACCAATTCTATGCCTATTAAGCAATGGTGTGAATTTGATAACCATATTGTGTGTGTGGTGGTTAGCCAACACCAATCCCTTCTCACTTCATCAGTCTTGGTTCTTTAGGATTCTAAATCACAAGTACCTTTCTTGATAAATCGAATCATTCCAATGCCAATTGTACTTTTCATCTTCAGACACTAATTTTAGATTTAGCATTTGCACTACTATTTCTTCTTTAAAAGGATACTTCTTCTCAATTTTTAGCATGTGAAATGACTACACCCTTCATTAGACATCAAAGTGTGTACTCCTGAGGGAACTGTGCAACTTCCACTATTACCTCCAATTCATGTTGTGACTCCAAAAACTCATCTTGTTCATCTGGATTGAACAAAACCATCAAATCTCCCCAAAGAACTCTTTCAAAACCTTCAGGCATCTCATCTTGGTATTTATCCATTACCAGTTGAAACACAGCATTTAGATCTTCTCTATCAAATATGGACAATACTGTCGTTAAAATACTAAAGTATCTTTGATGCCATGTCTTCCTTTTACCCTGACATCAATTGATCTCTTCTTCTTTGGATTCATCAAACTGTAGTTTTGTTCCAAGACACACTGTCTTCCAGTCAATGATAGGATATTTTCTGTCAAGAATCTCATAGTCTACTTCTTTTTCTTCATCCTGAACTATAGATAAATACAATTTCAGTTCATCATCTTCTTTTTCACTATCATCCTCAGAATTTTTTGATATATCTTCTTTTTTCTTGACTTCAATTTCATCCTAGTACCCAGTTGTTTTCTTTTTTCCTAGAACTCTCTTCTTCTTTATCCTCTACCTTGACTTCTCTCCTTTATTTCTTCCCTTGATCACTTCACATTTGGATAAACCAGCTCCTTTTCATTTAATCCTCTTTATAAACCTTTCATCCTTGAGCAGATCTAGTAGATAAATTGAAATCTTCATTAAAATCTCCTTAAGTCTTTTCATACAAAGCTTGAAATGTCTTCAAACTTCTCTCTTCAAATTATCATGTTTGTAAGATTCCCACGGCTTTAAGTAAGTTATCATTTTGATGTTCTGAGTGTGATTCTTGTTGAAGGTTTTAATTAAATGATGGCTGTGATATTGTTGAGCAAGGAACTTTCGTTCTGTATCAGCAATTGTATCATAAGGAAAATTTAGCTCTTCTTCTATATAGAACTAGCACTCATTTCTGCTCTAAAGCTTTCAACAAGTATTTCTGGTCTGCCTTCCAATTCAATGCTTTAAACATCATCAAAGTTTATGTAAATGAGTAGCTTCATTTGGCTTTAGCTGCTTCTTCTTCAGCAATTTTGTTTTTCTCCTCTTCAGCTTCCCATTCTTCTTGGACTTTCCTAGCTAACTCTTCATCATTCTCAAGCTGTTTGAATTTCTTCACAACTTGTGGAATATCATCATCTTCACTTTCAGTTTCATCCTCCTCTTCAATCTTCTTCTTCCCTTTGTCTTTAGGATCAATTTTTGGAAGAGGCTTTAAAGTGAGTGTTGATCTTGTAGAAGTAGTTTTAGGTCTATCAGTATCTTCAACATCCTTCAGTTCTACACCTTTCTCTTTTTCTTTGGAAATGGCTTTGGCTTTACTCATGTTGATGAGAAGTGTAGCAATTGTTTCATCATCACCAAATATCACAGATGTGGGTGTCAGAGAGGATGTTTGAGAAGCTTGAGAAGCAATTTCTTCCTTAGATTGCTCTTCAGTACTTACTTTTTTGTCAGCGGTACTTTCAACTTTCTCTTCAATACCTTCCCTTTGGTCTTCAGTACCTTCAAAGATCTCTTCAGAAGCATCAACTTGATCATCATTACTTTCCATTTGTTCATCAGTACTAACTTTGAGATCGTCAGTACTAAGTTTTGGTCTGTCGGTACTAACTTTTTCAAATTCGGTACTAACTCCTTTCTTAGCAGTACTAACTTCATCTTCAGTACTAAGTCCAACTTCATCAGTTTCTTTGTCTTCATCCATCATTTCTTTTGTCCTCCCTTCACTTTGAGCATTTTCTTTTGCTTTACCATCTCCTTTTGCATTCTTCCTCCCTTGTTTGGATACAGACTCTATCTGCACCTTCTTTTTCTTTGAGAGACTTTTCCTTTGTTGTCTTTGTTCCTTTGATATTCTCTTCTGATATGCTTTGAAGTGTTTGATGACAGGATTAGCTTTCTTTTTGAGCTTTGTGATCTTAGCCTTTAAGAGTTTAATTTCCTTGGCTTGATCTGAAACCTGTTTACACAAAGAGATACAAAGATCATAGACATTTTGGAGAGTCATTGCATCCTCATTCCCTGAAAGGGATGTATCATTGAATGAATGATCTCCAAGATTCTCACCAGTAGGTTCTGGAATTGAATCAGGAACAATAGGAGTGGGGGAAGGGTTTGGTGAAGGTCTGGGTGAAGGACTTGGTGAAAGGTCAGGTTGTTGCTCAAATGGTACCTCACTAGATTGAGCAGAAGATGAGTCAGGCAGTGACTCATTTGGGGCTTCACTAGTGGGTTCAGGAGAGGGTGTTGGTTGTGCTTCAGATAGTCTTTCTGAAGAAGTACCCTCTTTCTGAGTTGGTTGGACCAACATATTATCAAACAAAGGTGTAATTTTGCCTGAAAAATGTTTGCCCTTTTTAACCATAAAAGAAAAAACTTTACTAGTTAAACTATTTACAGGAAAGTGATCTAAAGGTACAGTTACATTAACTAATTGTCTAGCTAAAAATATAGAAATAAAACGAGGATACATAACAAACTTCTTCTTAGCCTCTAGATGTCTAAACATACCATCAAAAATCAATTTAGAAAAATTATACTTTTGATTAGTTGTTAAACAAATTACAGCAGTGGCAACATTTGTAGGAATTTGATCCCAAGAGGTACTTTTGGAGCTTAAACAATGATTAATTGTGTGAAATAAAAACCTCCATTGGGGTGAAAACAAAGCTTTATTAAATGTTAACACAGTTAAATCCCCTTCATATCCCATAAGTTGAATAGCATCAAAGATAGCTTGATTTGGAAGTGTGTCTATCCCATCAGCATCATCAAAAAGAAGATCAGTACGAATAGATGCTTCAGTGATAGACACTAACTTGCCAGCTACTTTGGCAGTTATGTGCCTTACACTGTTGATTGTTTTGGACTTAGCAGACGTCCAAAACTGTTCAACAAATGTGGTTGAAACAACAGGACTTACAGTGAGCGCATGAGAAATATAACTTTCACTTCATGGAACTCAACATTCCCTTCAGTCTTTTCCAAGTTGGCGATCATGTTGTGCTTAGGACAGGACTCAAGAGCAGCCATATTGCTTCGAAGAGAGAGATCGTCGGTAAGAGAAATTAGGGCTTGTAAATTAAGAATATCAGTTGAAGAGATTGCGTGAGTAATTGGGCGGTTGAAATGGATTCTTATAGGTTTTGGTGACCTAATTTTAAAGAAAACGTTCCAATTTGCACTTTGTACCCTTGGCGGTATTATTCTCCAATCGTCTCTTAAGCGGTACAAACTTTACCTAGCGGTACTAACTTTACATGGTCGGTACTAACTTTGTCCAAGCAAAGAATGAACAATGTAAGTGTCAGACATGCTTCAATACCATTAGTAACTCTTATCAGTGACTCTCTAATCCTTCTTAAATCCAGAAAGGATTTATATTTCCATACAACATTAAAACAGAGGTAGACTCCATCACCTGAGCCATCTAACCATGACTCACTATTCAGGTGACTTTACACCTTTCCCTCA